>JASSRZ010034630.1:4681-15132 GCA_032164315.1 Malacoctenus gilli | reverse complement strand
TGTGTGTGTGTGTGTGTGTGTGTGTGTGTGTGTGTGTGTGTGTGTGTGTGTGTGTGTGTGTGTGTGTGTGTACAGCAGGGAGTGTTAAAGCTGACGGTGACTCAGTCTGAGAGTTATCCACTTGTAACGCATTTTTATAGTCAGCTCCTATAAATGTGAAACTGGTTGGCTTTTATTAAAGCGGCACAAGACTGGAAAGTGTGACGCAGCGCGGGTCGCCATGAAAGCGGCGGCTGCCGATCAGCGGTCTGGGAGGACCCCCATGTGGGCGCCAGACATCACAAAGGGGGAGGGAGGAGGGCGGGGGGGGTGTCTTTGCTTGCTGTGACGTTTTCAAAATTGTGATGGGGGCAAAACCAAAAAAAGACACAAAAAACTGTCGATTGATCAGGTTTTGATGGATTTTATGGGGAGATTTGGAGTTTTTCGCCAGCGTTTGGCTTCACTGGAATGTTTTGGGAAATAAAAGGTTAAAAGAGGGATTTGAAGTCTTTCTAAGAGGCTGTTTGAGGGATCTGGTTATAATTTAGAAAAGCCTCATCTGGACAGAAACGGACCTTTCGTCAAAATCCATCGTGTGGATTTGATGTCAAAAACTTCAAGACGGATCCTCTGAGAGGTCGTTACCTAACTTTGCATGTAAATAAACTAATCTGAATGCGTAACATCACAGTGACGTAGACCCAAACACTACAAACCAAACAAGTTGCGTTCCTTTGAAATTCAGCAGAACGTAGATGTTGTTTGTGTCTCTAAATCTGCAGGAGGAGTTTTCACTGATCAGCCTCTGATGGCAGGCGTGTGCGTTGCGGCCCGCTGGCAGAAACTGCGTCCTGTAAGCAATTTAGGGACGTGTGCGCTGCCTGTGAATGATCGTCTCCTAAAGTCAGCACAGAGACAGAAAGAAGAGACGGGACGGACCAAGCGAGACAAGCGAGGGAGGAGTCGGCCAAGGAGCGAGACGCTGGCGGGTTTTCCGTAGCTGCGGGATGAGTTGAAAGTGGACGAAGCGGCGACACTCACGCACACGAAGGCAAACAAAAGCCCTGAAGGTGGCGCCGTTCATTTCCTGCTAAAGCGTCCCAAATGGAGGCCCGGCGCGCCGGTAACACGTCGAGCCAGCCGGCAAACAAACAGTGACAACACGTCCTGCGACAACCGGCATCCGGAGAGCTCCTCCACCAAACAACACAAACAAGCTGCGAGCGAGAGGCTCTGCTGAGAGAGAAGGGGGTGGGCGGGCAAGCGGAAGGGGGGGGGGGGCAGCTGTGGCATTAACATTTAGATTGGGGAGTCGGGGGGGAGAAGACGAGAGTCAACAGGTGTACACCAGATTAACCGAGCCTCGACCGAAAGAGCAGGAAATGAGCGGAAAGACAGAAGTAGTGGAAGTGGGATGATTAAAAGAGGGGGGAGGGCGAGCGAGCGGGCGGGCGAGATGACAGAAATCATTTCCTCGAGGGGGCCCGCAGCGAGGAAAAGCGTGGACGACAGCGAAGGCGAAGCGCGCAGCGAGGCCGTCAATCACCATTTGATTGGAGAGGAGCTGTTTGCTCGCCGAGGCTCCGCGAGCGGTGAAATCAGACACGGGGAGGCGGCGGTCGGAGCTCGGTCCGCTCGCGACGCCCAAACACCGCCGCACGGCTCCTCGGCTGAACCGCGGGAACAGTTAAAATTAAAGTACGATTAAATGCGTCCGGGGAAGTTACGCTTTTTTTGCACCCCTGAGAAAACAGTTCGCGTATTATCCAAATATTTGAAGTTTTCATCTCTCTTTTAGCAGGATAATTCAAAAAGTTCTGGTTGGATTTAGATTAATTTTTCAGGACGGGTGAGAGATGGAAGAGCAAGCAACTGATGAAAGTTTGGAGGCGATCCGGTGATCCAAACAGGTAGAAAACAACTTTTACGAGGCGCATCAAAGGAGTGTATGTCCCTTTAAGACAGGTGAAGGTGTCTGGCAGAGGTTTGCGCTCTCTGAATGCTTCATTCTTCAAAAAAACTGTGTAAAAACCTCAGAAGGAAATTTTTTTCACATTTGAGACGATGAAAGAAGCACATTTCAAGTGTTTAAAAATCTTATTTTGATTCTGCATCTTGTAGAATCTCTCCGTTATTCAAGTGACCATAAACTGAACTATCCAACTTTCGATTCGTTCATTATACGCTACTTTAAACGGAGATATTTACCATATTTTCTGCACTATAAGGCGCACTGGATTAAAAGACGCACCTTCAATAAATGGCCTATTTTAAAATTGTTTTTCATATATAGGCTGCACCGGATTATAAAGTGTACAAAACAAAAGCTAGTAGTGTGAGGAGTTGTGTTATGAATCCACTGACTACGGTAGCCGGTAGAAGTAAAAAATATTGATCCATATACAAGGCGCACTGTTAGTTTTTGAGAAAATGAAAGGCTTTTAGTTGACAAATAGAGGAAAGAAATGTAGTTTCACTTTCATTTTTCTTCTTTCAAGATTTTAAGTGGAATCCAGAAGCTTCTTCATTGCTGCAGCTCTGATGGAGTCACTTTAAAGTGGAGTAGTGATGATGCCACAGATAACTCAAGCTGCCCCCAGTAAAGAAACAGTTGGGTCGTTACAGCTGTTACTGGTGGTCCGATGACTGTTTTATCAGCCTCTCGGAGGGGTTTCGACGGCACTGATTGGAGAAGGATTTTTATGCAATCTGGACGGCCATTTGCTAGCATTTACGAGGCGAAGTGAAGAGTTCTGCTGCGTGCGAGCTGGTGGTGACTGTTAACTGCACGCCGCGCGCTCGAAGACGCAAAACCCCCCGGAGTCACAGCTGCTGGATACAATAACAAACAACCTATTATCATATTTTCATGGATGATTTTCAGCTTGTCAGACAGGGGAACAAATAACAAATAACAGTCTCTCTGCTGACAGATCGCATTATTCCAAATGTCCCCTTTTTTAAGCACTTTACTCTTATTTTCAATTTGAGTCTTGTGAGCGAGGCTTTGTGCAAGAAAGAAATCTCTTATATCACATTCACGCTGAAATGTTCTGATGTTACAAGAACATACTGTGAAGCAACATCAAACATGGGGTCCGACCAGGCCTGCCTGAGGGTCTTTTCTGGACCAGTAAGTTTTAAAACTTTGGTTCTTAATCTGTTGATTTGGGATCTTACAAGTTTATTCAAATTACGGGCACAGCCGTAATACCCAGAACTGGACAGCAAGTGGCAGAAATACCACTGAACTCCTGAATAATAGCTAAAATTGTCAGAATTGTCATTATTTTCAGAGTTGTTTTACTCCTTCACTCTAAAAAAAGCAACATTATCAAACAGACTTTAGTTAATGGATATTATGCGAAATAGAAACTGGTTACGCCCACTTGAGAGTGACTTTGGCTCACTCGGCCCTTGAACTTCAATGAGTTTGACACCCCTGTAGTTACAAGGGGTTGTTTTTCAGTGCTTTTTACGGCGCAAGTTACATTTTAATTGAAAAAAAAGCATCCTAACTTATTATCAAACTGACTCAAACTCCAACCTGCGAATCAATAAACGCTTCCTTTCTAGAATAGGCGAGTTTGACAGCTCGGCTGCATCCAAATTATTCTTTTAGTCATGCTATCGCAGGAATTTTCGGGCCTGCGTGTATCTGAGGAATTGAATCTTATGTCTGGCTGTCAGCTGAGAGTGACAGCTAAATGGCTAAAAAGTAAAATTTTAATGCAGCGAGCGTGTCGGCGGCGCGCAGCTGTGCACTGTTTTAGTGATGGAGACTGAAAAGCAGCAGCCGGAGACTCCTTTCATTCGGGAGCTCCAGCAAGGTGCCGCCGCCACCGCCACCGCCACCGCCGCCACACCGAAGCCCTCCTGTTTTTGTTCCTGACACTTCCAAAGAGCTTCAGATCCGAGCTTTAGGTGGCACGAAAAAAAACTCCTGGAATCACACTAGTAAATCAGTAACCTGGGAGAGGGAATAAAAAAAAAAAGAGGCTTCGCTTCAATGGGAATGAAAGAGCGACGGCACACAGACAGAGCAAAGCAACAGGCATCACATCCAGCACAGCCATGGAAGAGGAGGAGGAGGAGGAGACGGTTCGGTACATCGTGTTTGTCGTGGAGCTGCATCTGCCCCGTAATTTCTTCGGGGGGGTGGGGGGGGGTTATTTTGGTCACACGCCGCCAAGCGACGGCACACGCAGGAGAACGGAGCGTGCGAGGTGAGCAACAATTTGACGGGTCGACGGGCATGGCAGAAGAGCTGCGGCGCGCGAGACGCTATCGAGTCATTCACCTCAGGTTAGCGGCAATATTGGAGATGCAGTTAATCATCTCCGCATTCTGTTTCTCTGCACCCCACATGCTGCAGAAAAGAAGGAGGGAGGGAGGACAAAACAAGAGGCGGTTACAAGTCGCTCCCCCATCCACAGGTTACCCTTGCATAGCAACTGCAGGGCTTCGTCCTAATAACTCAGATAGACATGTGACGAGTAAAAAGCTCGGGTCAGCTGCAAACTGTCAACTTTTCACGAATTCTTCCGAAAAATTAGCGTAAATACTGACAAAGGATGTTCACTCGGAAGTAATCAAGTTTAAAACTGACAGCAGCTGATTGGCAGGGCACCACAGAGGGAATAAACTGTTATCAACAGACAAAGAAACAAACAGATCATTGAAGGGAGCAGACTTGACAAACACAGAAAACAAGAGAGGAAGAAATTACAAAAGTGTGTTGTGTTTAATTGGATTCTTAAATAGGAGAGGATGTTCGTTTCTATTTTCTATGGTACGGAGTGATAAACATTAAAACGGACGCTCTACAGTGTCTGTTAGTTTGTTCGGAAAGTCAAATCATTCAACTGATTCCGGCATTTTTAGCTCCTCTGTCAAAAAGTCGAACTGTGACGTGTTCAGGCATCAAAAAGCGAAGAATCTGATGCTTTGCATACTCGGCAAATACAGAATTAGAGATTTGATTTAAAGTGGGCGTGGCTAAAGCTGGGCCGACGTGGAAGTTGCATCTCTCTTCGTCAGTGAGGAAGCAGTTCTACACTTGAGTTTCTCCTGAAATGACAAAATGTTCTGACCAGAACAAAGTTTGTTCTTCTAGTTCTTCAGAGTATGTAACGTTTTTTTTGTAGCCTCGGGCTCTTGCCGCTATAGTTGTAATTATTTTCCCTCTCATTTCAAGTTATTCTGCTGTTCCAATACAGGAACAAACGGAATAGCAAAGAAGGGGTCATGAACCCCAACAGAGGGTGATTAATACACCACAGAGGAGAACAAAAAGCAAAGAGGAGCTTCAAACACCTGTGTGGGAAGGCTGCAGGTGCAGCGACTCTCAGTGAGGAGGCGCCAGTTACAGAGCACCTCACAGAGCCTATCGGTTAAGCGCGTCCATGCCGGTGTTTGTCACCGGGAACGAGGAGGGGAGAAAGTTTTAAAGCTGCGAGGGGAGATTCGGATGAGGTGTGCTGGTTAGCGCTGCCACCAGGAGCTAAATGAGAGTGGGACTGCAGTGGGAGTGTGAGCTGAGCAGGGGTGGGGGTGGGGTGGGGGGGGGAGTATCTAGGTCACCGCGAAGATGAATCAACCACAGCTGGGGTGATGCTACAGCTCAACAAAGACCGAAGCGCTCCCAGCGCTCCGCGCGCTCACGCGCCGCTGCCGTCGTTCTGCTGAATAAGCTCGCGTGTGTGCGAAGGTGCGCTGGTCGCCAGAGGTCAAAGGTCAGGAGTGAACCCGTGTCACGGTTTGCAGGTGAAAGAAAGAAAAACCCAGGGGCCGCTTACACCAAGTTGCTGAGTGACGCCAAGCTCAGCTGCTGTTGCTGCTGTTGCTGTTGTTGCTGCTGTTGCTGGGAGACTGCTGGTTGCTGTTGCTGTTGCCAGGCAGCCATGTTGCCAGGCACCAGCCCCGGTGGTGTGAACGTCTGGAGCGCCGTGAGATCTGCACTCGTCAGCTGGTACTCTGGGATTTAGGGACGCAAAGGGGGGAACGACACACACACACACACACACACACACACACACACACACACACAGGGAATGGGGGAGGAAGGGTGAGGGAGGGTGGGGTGGGGGGAGGGAGAGAGATTGTTTTACATCATACAAGTTTCTGGTGCATCAATATTAATCAGGGCTAATCCATATTAATGGGGACCTTTGAAGTGGAATCATTCCAGAAGCTCTCACACAATGAACAAAGTGAATATTCATGGTGGTTTGTGGCACCACGCTACATCGTTTTTCAACTTTCTCTACAAGACACTCAAGATTTCCTCTAACACAATATATATTATGTCTTTTACTTTTCATGATGTTTCACTTTTTTAGTTTTTTTTTCTAACCGACGCCCTCTTCCCGCCGCCAAAGCGGCCCGGTCGTCGAGGCGATGCGCTGCCTCCGCTGTCTTACCGGTGTTGTAGGCCGTCTGCATGCCCGAGAAGGGCGCGAGGAGGCTGGGTGTCGCCACGGAAACCACGGGCGTGGTGAGGGTCTGCGCCACCTGGGAGACGCCTAACCGCTGAGTGGTCTGGGAAGAGACAGGAAGTTGCACGTTGAGAGCACAGGAAGAGGTCGAGGGTGACCCGACGGTGTTTCGGCGTCCTTCGACTGGTCGCCGTTTTTTCTGCATCTCCTCCACGTACAGTTGCAGCTGCTTCAGGGTACAAAACTTTCACAGGATCTGACGGTTCTCTGGCATTTACCAGCCCCCCCCCCCCGCCTTCCTTTCGTGAGGGGTCCGGCGTTGTGCCCCCGTGTCGTGAGAAAACAACCTGGTCCGGTTCCACGACGGATCGCTGCTCGTTTTCTCCTTATATGGGCGGGCTGCGGACCTTCACGGCACATGACTTCATCCATTTTCAAAAGCAATAATGATAATAGTTAGCATGTGCCTCTCACTGTACGGCAGAGAGGACGCAGAGCTGACTTGGGACTGAAGTATTTCACTATAAACACAGCTTGTTGTACTTCTGGTGAACAAATAAATACGTTATCAGCGATGAAGAAGTGCTTCGCTCGAGGACGCGCGAGAGCAGAAAGTTTGGTTCTCGCTCAGCTTTTCGCTTCCTGCCACATGCAAATTTTATGAGCGGACGAGAGAGTAAAATATGACTGAACTAATTTAACCTGATAACTCAAGTATGATATAAACTAAACAGCTAGATCACGTCTCTTTCTCCTTATTTGGGCGGACTGTCGAAGTCCGCCGCGTATGACTTCATTTCGAACACGATTGTTGTGGTTAATGTGCTTTCTTTTTACTTTACAGCAAAGAAGATGCAGAGAGGCTGAAACCTACCGGTTGAACGAAAGTAGAATTTCTCAATAGAAACACAGACGGAATAAATTGAATAAAAAAAAATAGAAATAAATACACTAGAAGGACTCAAAATCTCTGCAAGTACACACAAACACAACAAATTCACCTAAGTAGTAAGATTTTAGTGAGATATGGAAACTTTTCTTCAACAGTCTTAAAATTTTATCCTTTTTTTTGCTTTTTTCAACAATTATAGCTTATTATGGGGTGTTTTTCCCCCGGTATAAAAGAAACTGAAAAAAATGGTTTAACAATGTAACAGCGATAAAATGGGACGTATCAAGATGAAGAATTTTTCTGGAGAGGAAGTTGTAATTCCTCTTTTGCCCACTGGTGGTCGCACTGCTGTGTTTAGAGGCAGAACACAGAAGGTTTAAGTGAGATGAGGTGCTACTGGGACAGCTAGCCACCCATTTACTCACCACCTGTCTTTAGATTTTGTAAATTAACACGTAAAATATGAGCATCCTAAAACTCAAACTCAAATACAGAAATGATTGTGGAGTTTTTGGCCTCTAATTCACCACGTAGTCTAAAAAGCTTGATCCTAGATTTACACGTGCCTCACTTGTCCTCCTAGTATCACATAGCAAATGTCAGAGTTTCCTGAATTGATGCAGTGAGGGGCTCCGAACCCAAACATTGCTTCAGGATGCACGACAGCAAGTTCGCTTTCACCTCTCCTGCCACATTTGAAGTTTTCCGAGCAGAGCGAAGGGAAAAGGAAAAGAAAACGCGTCTGAAAACATCCAACTCGGAGCCGATAACGCGGGTGTGATATAATAAACAGTTAAATCACTTCATTCTGCCGGTGCGGGGCAGTGGAAGATGTTTTATTCATGGTGCCACAGCCCGAAGCGCTCCTGCTTCCTGCGAGAAGATCCGAGCGCCTCGCCTCTCTCTGAGGTGTTTAACTTTTCGGTGACACTTTAACATCGCCGCGCGAGATGAGAAATTTCTCGCGTCTCAAAGGTGGCGTTGGCACGGCAACGCTGTCGCCAGGGCCGGGGCGCCGGTGCCGCGTGGCGTCACGGTGGAAGGTGTTATGAGAGGCATCGCGGTGCCGCGGAATCATGCTGACAGGAACGCATGCATCGACAAGGCTGACGGAGGGAGAGAGATGAGTGGGGATGAGTTTGTGCGAGAACGTGTTTCGCGGGAGGGAGGAGAGAGTGTGCGTGCGGCGAGGAATGCCAGGAATGGATACACAATGCGAGGTGTGTGCTCGCGCCGAGGTGTGCGTCTGTGTATTTATGCGAGGAAATATGCATACACAACTCGGCGTGCGAGTGTGCGTGAAGGTCGGAGAGGGGGGAGGGGGAGGGGGAGGAGAAGGGAGGTGGGGGGTTGGGGTCAGCGTATCCGAGTCCATCTGTGGCCCAGGTTGGAGACTTTGTGAGCTTCCCTCGCTCTGATCCTTCGGAGCATCCACACTCAGATGAAACCAAACATGCACATGCTGAGCAGCTTTCACACACAGCGGAGAGTCAGGTGGTTGCTTCGCCCTCCCCCGGCGTCTCCTCTCCGCTTCCCAAATGTCACTTCAGGCCGCCCTCTGCTGCCCTACATCGGCTCTGGTCTGCGCTACCTTCCTTCTACTTCTTATATCTTCAAATTTGCTTCATAAAATGTCACAAAATGTGTTTTTTCTGCTTCTCATGGAGCACTCTACGATAACGCATCAATAACAATCCGGTGCTTTTAATTCAGTTGCGGTTTGAAGATGAAGTCTTGTCGTCGTAATGAGACTGAAATACATTTTGACCTTCACCCTCGTGAAAGTTTAACAAAGATGGATGGCAACCGCGTGGAGTTTAAAGTGTAATGGAATGTAATTCACACCGATCATAACTTGATTAACCTTTAACAAACGAGACGGGTTATTGTTAATCAGAGAGCTTCGGCGCTGGGAGGGTTTCATCATTAGCGTTCCGCTCCCACCTGTTTTCGCTCAGACCACAGCGAAAGTAATTAAGCACCATTGCTTCAAACATTAAACGACAAACTCCTTCAGATTATAAGAGCTGAAAATGAAGTGAAACAGCCTTGTTAACCTATATCGTCGTCAAGTGTGAATTTTTTTGCAACTCCAATCTCTGACCGGATGGCGGCAACGCGAGTCTGCAATCGTACAGTCAGAGATCCTGCGGGGAACAAGCGAAGCAACCAGGTGAAGCGTCCGCTGTCTGCTCTTTGCCCCGATGCTCCGGCGGGTTTGTCTTTTTTGAACGTCCGCACGTCCGCTCGACCCCGATGGGACGCCGACGGTGTCACACTCATGCTTGGTGAGAGCACACACGAGTTTTCGACTCCACATCCATGAGGCTAGAAAAACTCGAGAAGTCTATTCACCTCACTCACCAACTCCAGCTCTTCCTCTGTCTGCGCGGCCGGTGGGGGAGGGGAAGGGGAAGGAGGGGTGGGGGGGTAGAGAACAGAGGACCATTAACAACTAGCCGGGAAACATTTCAACACTGTTGGCTCCGCCGCTGCTTTCGCGGCTGCATCTCCGGAAAGTTTTCCGTTGATGCCGAAGATGTTGCTAATCAATGCGTGACCCGGGGAGGATGACTGTCGAATCGTCGGAGCACAAAAGAAATTATGAGAGGTTTTAAATCAGCCCCCTGAAGCTTCACCGAGGGCTCGACTGTCTGCTTTATGAGCTCCGTGTGTGGGCAGCAAACTTCACCTTGTGTTTATAGGTTTACGGCAGCACAAATCTTAATTGCGCAACGTTCAGAAAATCACAACGGCACATTTTTAAGATGATGCTGCAGTTGTGAAACTTCGACTCCAGAACTCTGCGCGAATTTTGGTGGAAAATAAAGTCGCGTTACTGTTAAAATCAACGGGGTCTTAAAGCTCACACCAGCACAACCTGCTGGTGTGACGTCAGGAGAGACAGAGTCCTGCTTCAGAGTTGTGTTTTCAGCTGTGGATGGTCACAGAATACCTGTGGGACTTTGTGCCTGCACTCACATCTTCGTCTTGCACACGCACGAACGTGAGCGAAACGTCCTTCGCATCCCTGGACTTAACCAGCGGCACGAAAGGACGTCAAGACGTGCGACACATTTTAGAGGTAATGCTCCTCAAAAATACTCAACACTGGCTTAGCGAAAGCAGAAGAAGCAACA
>JASSRZ010034628.1:0-15148 GCA_032164315.1 Malacoctenus gilli | reverse complement strand
TACTGTTTTCTTTCTCACAACCTCTTTTCTTGTGCTCCTCCCTCCCTTTATGTTCTTATCACTCTCTCCAACATACAGTCATCTTCACCGCTTTGTTTTGAGCACACAGTCCACACAGTCAAAGAGACAACTGACAATGTGGTCAACAGTCTGACATTCCTGCCGGCAGTGATACCTTACAACATACATATAGTCTGGTCAGTAAGGGGGTTGAACCCATGACCTTGGCATTATTAGCACCATAATCTGACTAACTGAGCCATCCGGTCAGGGTAATGAACAAATATAGTTCCTTTTTGTCCAGTGGACCTGGCACTCCAAATGACGAAAAGGCCAGAAAAAGTCAAGTCAGCATATATTGAAGACCACCCAGTTTCTCAGACCAAATATTTAAACACCATGAGTGGAAAGTTTATCACGTTGAAGCAGAAAATCAGTACTAATGGCTTAATTTTGTAATTTATGAAGCAAGGGATAAAACACTATCGTTGCCATTGTATACCCTTCAGGTAATAATCAAGTATGATCGCTATCAGGGTATAGGCGTAAACAGTCTGGATTAATTGTGGGTTACCTACAAACTAGCCTGAGTCCACCCAGTGACATCCTTCAACCATGAAGGGACTTGAACCCTCAATCTTCAGATCCGAAGTCAGACGCCTTATCCATTTGGCCCCACGGTTGAAACTGTTTGTGTTTTTGGGACTGTCACGGGTTTGTTTACCAAAATGTCCACAAAGAAACCAAAAAAAAATGGATGGCTCAGTCACAGGTGAGATGGTGATGGTTTTATTTATCCAGCCAATGCAATGCAAGTGAAAAGTGCAAAAAAAAAATCACTATTTACAGTATATACAAAGGGAAAAAAAATTAACAAAAAAAATCACTGTGGCAAAAATACACACAGGAAATCCAAAAGACCAATAGTAAAAAAAAAACCCTAATCCTTACGGAGATTCCCAGAATAAAGGTTGCCAACAGTGCAACTCTGCTTGTCGCCCAGGTTTGTCTCCAGCTGTCTCCACACACACACTCCACCCCAGTGCTTAGGTGGCTCCCTTTTTATGCCCTCAGCTCTGCCTACTGGGCGGGTCAGTCAATTAATACAATTAAAACGTTTTTCTTTTCATCTCCCACTTTTCACAAGATGATTTTCCCAAGGTTTTGCATTTTCACATTCATGCACTTCTTCCCATGCCTTATTTCAAAGAACACATTTTAAAACCATCATAGAGACACCCCTCGTCAAACCGGTAAGTTTCCTGTCCGTTTGCAATGTGTGAGTACTGATGTGTAGCGTGCCTAAGTGTGCACCCTCAGGCCGGCTACAACTTTACAGAAGGGGAAAAGAGGAGCGTGGTAACCTGAGGTATTGAAACTAACAATAAATTGAAGGAAGGAAAACGGGCAACGACTCTGGTTGAATGTGTGTGTGCGTGTACAGCATAAGTGGAAGGTTTATCATGTGAAGCAGAAAATCAGTCCTTCTGGGCTTATTTTGTAATTTACGGTGTAAACACCATTGTTGCCATTGTTTGCCCTTCATGTGATTATAAAGTATGATTGCTTCTCGGGTATGGCATTATGGAGTAACTCTGGGTTCTCTTGAAAATAGCATTAATCCAGCAAGCGACATCATTCAACATGAAGGCACTTGAACCCTCAATCTTCCGATCTGAAGTCAGACACCTTATCTATTTAGCCACATGGTTGACACAGTTAGTGCTTGTGGCACTAGTAGTTTTTGAGCACACAGTCCACTGAACACAACTCAGAATGAACTGACAATTTGGTCAACGGATGCCTGCAGTGATCACTGCAGTGATCACTTTCAACAATCATATCTTCTGTCAATAATGGGGGTGAACCCATGACCTTGGCGTTATCAGCACCACGCTCTGACCAACTGAGCCAACCGCCTGCTGGAGTCCACAAATATAGTTCAATTTTTCAAGTCGATCTGGCACTCCAACCGACAAGAAGGTCTAGAAAAGTCATGTCAGCATGGGTTGAAGAACACCCAGCTTCTAAAACCTAATATTTAAATACCATGAGTGGAAAGGTTATCATGTTGAAGCAGAAAATCAGTCTGACTAGGCACATTTTGTAATTTATGAAGCAAAAGTGTAAACACCATCGTTGGCCCTTTCAAGTGATTTTCAAGTACGATTGCTACTCGGGTTTGTTATTTAACAGTATGGAATAACTCTGGGTTCTCTTAAAACTAGCATGAAATCAGCTAGTGCCATCCTTTAGCCATGAAGGGAATGGAACACTCAATCTTCTGATCTCAAGTCAGACGCCTTCTCAATTTGGCCACATGGTTGAGAATGTTATTGCTTTTGGGACACAAATTTTTGAGAACACAGTCCACTGAACACGACAAAGAAAGAACTGACAGTGTGGTCAACAGTCCAAAATTCCTGCCTGCATTGATCACTTTCAACATTCATATCTTCTGGCCAGTATGGAGGTTGAACCTTAGCGTTATTAGCACCCGATTCTGACCAACTGAGCCAACCGGCCAGTGGAGTCATCAAATATAGTTCCTTTTTGTCAAGTGGATCTGGCACTCCAACCAACAAGAAGGTCTGAAAATGTCATATCAGCATGTGTTGAAGATCACCCAGCTTCTAAAACTAATATTCAAACATCATGAGTGGAAAGGTTGTCATGTTGAAGCAGAAAATCAGTCTTACTGGGCTTCTTTTTTAATTTACGAGGCAAGGGATAAAACACTATCGTTTCCATTGTGTAGCCTCCAAGTGATTATCAAGAATGATAGCAACCAGGTGACGGTATTTCACAGTCTGCCAAAATTCTGGGCTATCGGAATTCTAGCGTGACACCCAACGTCTGACACCTTTTCCACTTGGCCACACAGTTGACACTGCAAATTCATTTTGGACATAAAGTCCATGTTCAGTGGACACATTCCACTGAACACGACGAAGAAAGAACTGACAATGTGGTTAACAGTCTATATATCCTGACTGCAGTGATCCCTTACAACATTCACGTTATCGGGGCAGTATAGGGGTTGAACCCATGACCTTGGCGTTATCAGCACCATGCTGTGACAAACTGAGCCAACTTGCCGTTGGAGTCATCAATTGTAGTTCCATTTTTCAAGTGGATCTGGCACTCCAACCGACGAGAAGATCTGAAAAAGGCATGTCAGCATGTGATGAAGAACACCCAGCTTCAAAAACCTAATATTTAAACATCATGAGTGGAAAGGTTGTCATGTTGAAGCATAAAATCAACCCTCCTGGGGTCCTTTTGTAATTTACGATGCAAGGGATAAAACACTATCGTTTCCATTGTTTACAATCCAAGTTATTATCAAGAATGACAGCAACCAGGTGAAGGTTGTTGGGCCACGCCATGTCAGCTTCAACCCCCCCCCCTCTCTCTCTGATGAGAGTGGATGGTATGATCCACTACCTTAGGAAACCCCCCTCCCGCACGTGATGATTTGGCCCACTGAAACTCACCTTTGTCATTGGCCAAGCTGTGGATGCACAGCAGGAGACTCAATGACGTCACCCCAAAGGTGGTAAAATCACATTGCCCCCTCTTTTTCACCCTCTTTTCCACGTGGGACGCTGCTGGGTCAACAGCACGCCAGTCTCCGTGAGGGAGCAAGGCTTTTCCTGCTCCATAGACACCTGAGGACAAAGCCAGCACCCGGTGCGCATCAGGAACTAGGCCGCAGTTCACCGCTGGAGGAGCGGAGAACTGGAAAGTGTTTTGCCAGACACTTTCTTGGGAGTTTCTGAAGGAGGCTGGACAACCCAGCTACTCTCCCATCTGGCAGACACAGAGAAAAGACTTTCTCCTTGGGTAAAACGCCCCAAGACAGTGCCTTTAACACCCTCCAAGTCAACTCCGCTGGCCCCTTGCTGCCCCATGGAGCCCAGCTGATCGCCTTTTGCAGGACACAAATCCTGTAACTGCCCCGCACATCCAGACCGACGGATCAGCAACGCCAGGAAGCATGCTTGTCACAGGAGCGACTTCGAGTAAGAGAGCTTGTGTCTGGGCAGAGACAATTAGTTAGTGTGGACTGTGTTTTGTTTCTTTGAAACTGTTTTTTTTTTGCTTTTGTTTATTTGTTCCCCGGACCGCCGAGTCCGGCTCTGAAACTCAAACTGTTGCCACTAGGAGCTGTTTTGTTTCATTTACTGAATGAACTCTACACTGCTAGTTGTGTGTTTCACGTACAGGCCGTAGTTTCTCGGTCTGCTGTCCAAAGGTCGTCCTCGAGTGTTTGGACCATACGTGTTTCTTCTCCCTCGCTCACTCTCTCTCTCTCGCTCTCTCTCTCTGTCTCTCTCTCTCTCTCTCTCTCCCTCCCTTTCTCTCCCCTTACTAACCGTGGGCACACGCACATTCCTACACCCAACGCAACCGTGATCGCCGGTATACAAGTCGCGTAGCCGAGCTACCTTTCTTGTTGTGAGTGTTGGTACATTGGTGATTGGTCCACCTCGTGCGCTTCAAGGGAGCATGTGGGGCAAGCAAGGCATCGCCATTGTCCTGCCATTTGTTCTAACTCGGTTAGCACACACACACCCGCACGCACGCACACACTCAGGTGACACTCGACCTGTCTACCTGGTACCGCCGTGATCCATTTGTGTGATTGTATGTTCCATCTGTTTAGCTGTAGCTTTAGATGAGTGTTTATTGACAGTGTATGGTTAAAGAAGACATGCATTCTGTAATAAACTGTTGTGTGTCTGAAAAGAGAAATCTCTGAGTTTCATTGTGTATTTCTTGTGATAACTACTGGGTCTACGGTCAGTGCTCGATTTCACCTTTCAACTTTGGTGATTTATTTAGTAAATCCCCATGTTTAGAGACTGTTTGTTTGTTCTGGTTATTGATCCCTGTTCACAGGGTGGTGCCCCGTAATAATTAAATTATAATTGATCATTATAATTTATAATTTTATTGCTTTTAGCAATCAATAAATTGTCAAAGACCAAACTTCCCCAAAATAATCGGTGTTCCGCGTAAGCCAGTTGGACCAGCATACACTGGTGTGTACCCAGGCACAACAAGGTATTTCACAGTCTGCAAAAATTTTGGGCTATCTAAAATATAGTGTGAGTCCACCCCGCTACAGCCTTCAACCATGAAGGGACTTGAACCCTCAGTCTTTTGATCCTAAGTCAGACACCTGATCCATTTGGCAACATGGTTGACAATGTCAATGCTTTTGGGACATAAAGTATATGATCACACATTCCACTGAACATGACGACGAAAGAACTGACAATGTGGTCAACAGTCAAAATATCCTGCCTGCAGTGATCCCATACAATATTCATATTATCTGGCCAGCATGGGGGTTGAAACCATGACCTTGGCATTATTAGCACCATGCTCTGACAAACTGAGCCAACTGGCTGGTGGAGTAATCAAATATAGTGACTTTTTTTGAAGTGGATCTGGACCTCCAACCAACGAGAAGGTCAAAAAAAGCCATGTCAGCATGTGTTGAAAAACACCCAGCTTCTAAATCCAAATATCTAAACACCATGAGAGGAAAGTTTCTCATTTGAAGGAAAAAATCAGTCCGACTGGGCTCATTTTGTAATTTATGAGGCAAAAGTTAAACACCATCATTGGCATTCTTTGCTCTTCACAAGTAATTGTCAAGTATGATTGCTACTTGTATATGGTTTTTTAAAAGTATGGAATTACTCTGGGTTCTCTTAAAACTAGCATTAATCCAGCTAGCGACGTCATTCAACATGAAGGCACTTGAATCCTCAATCTTCCGTCCTGAAGTCAGACACCTCATCCATTTGGCCATATGATTGACAATGTTATTGTTTTTGGGACAAAAAGTTTTTGAGCACACAGTCCACTGAAGACAACTAAGAAAGAACTGACAATGTGGTCAAAAGTCCAAAATTCCTGCTTACAGGGATCACTTTCAACATTCATATCTTCTGGCCAGTGTAGGTGTTGAACCCATGACCTTGGCGTTATTAGCACCATGCTCTGACAAACTGAGCCAACTGGCTGGTGGAGTAATCAAATATAGTGACTTTTTTTGAAGTGGATCTGGACCTCCAACCAACGAGAAGGTCAAAAAAAGCCATGTCAGCATGTGTTGAAGACCACATAGCTTCTAAATCCAAAAGTTTAAACACCAGGAGTGGAAAGTATATCAAGATGAAACAGAAAATCAGTCCTACTGGGCTTATTGTGTAGTTTATGATGCAAGGGATAAAACACCATCTTTTCCATTGTATACCCTCCAAGCGATTATCAAGAATAATAGCGACCAAGTGACGGTTTTTCAGTCTGCTGAAATTCTGGGCTATCTGAAATCTAGCATGAGTCTACCTGGCTACATCATTAAACCATAAAGGGACTTGAACCATAAATCTTTTGATCTGAGGTCAGGCACCTGATCCATTTGGCCACATGATTTACAATGTTAATGCTTTTGGGACATAAGGTTTTTGAGCACAGTCCACGAAAGGTGACTAAAAGACAACTGAAAATGTGGTCAAATGTCAAAATTCCTGCTTGTAGTGATCACTTTCAATATTCATGTCATCTGGCCAGTATGCGGGTTGAACCCATGAACTTGGCGTTATTAGCACCATGCTCTGACCAACTGAGCCAACTGGCCAGTGGAATCATCACGTATATTTCCTTTTAATCAAGTGGAACTGGCACGCCAAGCGACGCGAAGGTCTGAAAAAGTCATGGCAGCATGTGTTGAGACCACCCCTCTTCTAAAAACAAAAATTTAAACACCATGAGTGGAAAGTATATCATGGTCAAAAAGAAAATAAGTCCTACTAGGCTCATTTTGTAGCACGAAGCAAAAGTATAAACACCATCGTTGGCCCTTCCAGTGTTTATCAAGTATGATTGCTAGTTGAGATTGGTATTTAGCAGTTTGGAATAACTCTGGGAAGTCATAAAACTAGCATGAAATCAGCTGGCGACATCCTTCAAACGTGGAGGGACTTGAAACCTCAGTCTTCTGATCCGGTCAGATGACTCAACCATTTGGCCACATGGCTGACAATGTTAGTGTTTTTGGGACATAAAGTTTTTGAGCACACAGTCGACTGAACACGATGTAGAAAGAACTGACCATGTGGTCAACTGTCAAAATTCCTACCTGCAGATATCACTTTCAACATTCATATCAGCTGGCCTGTATGAGGATTGAACGCATGACCTTGGTGTGATTAGCACCTTGCTGTGACCAACTGAATCAACCGGCCAGGAGAGTCATCGAATATATTTCCTTTTTGTCAAGTGGATCTGGATATCCAACCAACGAGAAGGTCTGAAAAAGTCATGTCAGCATGCATTGAGACCAACCCTCTTCTAAAACCAAAAAAATTAAACACCATGAGTGGAAAGTATATAATGTTGAAAAAGAAAATCAGTCCTAATGGGCTCATTTTGGAACTTACGATTCAAGGGATAAAACACCAACTTTTCCATTGTACACCCTCCAAACAATGATCAAGAATAATAGCCACCAGGGGACGGAATTTCAAAGTCTGCAAAACTTCTGGGCTATCTAAAATCGAGCTTAAGTCCAACCGGCTACACCATTGAACCCTGAAGGGACTTGAACCCTCAATCTTCTGATTCAAAGTCAACTCCTTATCGATTTGGCCGAATGCTTAACAATGCTAATGCTTCTTTATCATGAAGTTTTTGAGCACACAGTCCACTGAACAACTCAGAAAGAACTGACAATTTGGTCAAAGGACTAAAATTCCTGCCTGCAGTGATCACTTTCAATATTCCGATCTTCTGGCCAGGGAATGGGTTGAAACCATGACCTTGGCGTTATTAGCACCATGCTCTGAACAACTGAACCAACTGTCCAGTGGAGACTTTCAAAATAGTTCCTTTTTGTCAAGTGCATCGGGCACTCCAACCGCCGAGATGGTCTGAAAAAGTCATGTCAGCATGTGTTAAAGACCACCCAGCTTTTAAAACCGAATATTTAAACTTCATGAGTGGAATGGTTGTCATGTTGAAGCAGAAAATCAGTCATACTAGGCTCATTTTGATATTTAAGAAGCAAAAGTGTAAACAACATCGTTGGTCCTTTCAGTGTTTTTCAAGTATGATTGCTACTCGGGGTTGGTATTTAAATGAATGGAATAACTCTGGGTTCTCTTAAAAATAGCATGAGTACAATTAGTGACATCCTTAAACCATGAAGGGAATTAGACCCTAAATCTTCTGATCCCAGGTCGGATGCCTTATCCATTTTGCTACATGACTGATAAGGTTAGTGCTTTTGGGACATACAGTTTTTCAGCACACAGTCTACAAAACAACTCAGAAAGAACTGACAATTTTGTAAACAGTTCAAAATTCCTGCCTGCAGATATCACTTTCAATATTCATATCATCTGGCCAGTACGGGGGTTGACCCCATGACCTTGGCGTAATTAGCACCATGCTCTGAACAACTGAGCCAACCGGCCAGTGGAGTCATCAAATATATTTCATTTTTGTAAAGTGGATCTGGCACTCCAACCGACGAGATCGTATGAAAAAGTCATGTCAGCATGTGTTGAAGACCACCCAGCTTCCAAAACCTAACCTAATGTTGAAGCAGAAAATCAGTCCTCCTCGGCTCATTTTGTAATTTATAAAGCAAAAGTGTAAACACCATCATTCGCCCTTTAAGTGATTTTCAAGTAATATTGCTACTCTGGGTTGGCATTAAAATGATTGGAATAACTCTGGCTTCTCTTAAAACTAGCAGGAATACAGTTAGTGACATCCTTCAACCATGAAGGGAATTAGACCCTAAATCTTCTAATCCCAGGTCAGATGCCTAATTCATTTGGCCACATGGCTGACAACATTTGTACTGTCGGGACATAAAGTTTTTGAGAACACAGTCCTCTAAACAACTCAGAAAGAACTGACAATTTGGTCAACAGACGAAAATACCTGCCTGCAGTGATCACTTTCAACATTCAATTCATCTGGCCAGTATGGGGGTTGAAACAAGGACCTTGGGGTTATTTTCCCAAAGCTTTTACCAACTTAGCCAACCGTCCAGGTGAATCATCAAATATAGTACGTTTTTGTCAAGTGGATCTGGTAGTCCAACTAACAAAATCATATGGAAAAAGTCATGTCAGCATGTATTGAAGACAACCCAGCTTCCAAAACCTAAGACACCATTAGTGAAAAGGTTTTCGTGTTGAAGCAGGAAATCAATCCTATTAGTATGGTATTTAATTGTGTGGAATAACTCTGGGTTCTCTTGAAACTAGCAAAAACACAGTTAGTGACAAACTTCAACCATGACAGGACTTGAACCCTCAATCTTCTGATCGGAAATCAGACGCCTTATCCATTTGGCAACATGGTTGCCCACATAATTGCTTTTGGGACATGTAGTTTTTGAGCACACAGTCCACTGAACAACTCAAAACGAACTGACAAATTGGTCAACGGACTAAATTTCCGGCCTGCAGTGATCACATTCAACATTCAATTTATCTGGCCAGTGTGCGGGTTGAACCCATGACCTTGGCGTTATTAGCACCATGCTCTGACCAAGTGAGCCAACTGTCCAGTAGAGTCATCAAATATATTTCCTTTTTGTCAAGTGGATCTGGCAATCCAACCGAGACTGTATAAAAAAGTCATGTCAGTATGTTTTGAAGACCACCCAGCTTCCAAAACCTAATATTTAAAAACCTTGAGTGAAAAGGTTATCGTATTGAAGCAGAAAATCAGTCCTCCTAAGCTCAATTTGTTATTTACGAAGCAAAAGTTTAAACACCATCGTTGGCCCTTCAAGTGTTTTTCAAGTGTGATTGCTACTTGGGGTTGGTATTTAAATAAATAGAATAACTCTGGGTTCTCTTAAAACTAGCATGAATACAGCTAGTGAAGTCCTTCAACCATGAAGGTAATTAAACCCTAAATCTTCTTATCTCAGGACAGATGCCTAATCCATGTGGCCACATGGCTGAAGACGTTGGTACTGTTGGGACATAAAGTTTTTGAGTACACAGTCCATGGACCCATGACCTTGGCGTTATTAGCACCATGCTCTGAAAAACTGAGCCAACCGCCAGTGGAGTCATCAAAAATAGTTCCTTTTTGTCATGTGGATCTGGTTCTCTAACCGACAAAATCATATGAAAAAGTCATTTCAGCATGTGTTGAAGACCACCCAGCTTCCAAAAACGAATATTAAAACACCATTAGTGAAAAGGTTTTCGTGTTGACGCAGGAAATCAGTCCTATTAGGCTCAATTTGTTATTTACAAAGCAAAAGTTCGAAAACCATTGTTGACCCTTTAAGTGTTTTTCATTAATGAATGCTACTCGGGTATGGTATTCAATTGTATGGAATAAATCTGGATTCTCCTGAAACTAGCAAAAACAACCCTCAAAAAACAACCCTCAAAATTAACCCTCAATCTTCTGATCCAACATCAGACACCTGATCCATTTGGCTACCTCTCTACTGTTGGGACATTAAGTTTTTGAGCCACTAAACAACTCAGAAAGAACTGACAATTTTATAAACAGTCCAAAATTCCGGCCTGCAGCAGCCTTCAGATACCCCTTTCAACAATCAA
Source organism: Malacoctenus gilli (assembly GCA_032164315.1). Lineage (NCBI taxonomy): Eukaryota > Metazoa > Chordata > Actinopteri > Blenniiformes > Labrisomidae > Malacoctenus > Malacoctenus gilli. The sequence goes on along the minus strand of JASSRZ010034628.1, from coordinate 4,526 downwards.
ATCATCTGGCCAGTATTGGGGTTGAACCCATGACCTTGGCGTTATTAGCACCATGCTCTGAACAGCTGAGCCAACCGGCCAGTGGAGCCATCAAATAAAGTTCCTTTTTGTCAAGTGGATCTGGAACTCCAACTGATAAGATCATATTAAAAAGTCATGTCAGCATGTGTTGAAGACCACCCAGCTTCCAAAACCTAATATTTAAAAACCAGGAGGGGAAAGGTTATCGTATTGAAGCAAAAAATCAGTCCTCTTAAACTCAATTTGTAATTTAGGAAGCAAAAGTGTAAACACCATCGTTGGCCCTTCAAGTGTTTTTCATAAATGAATGCTACTCGGGAATGGTATTTAATTGTATGGAATAAATCTGGATTCACTTGAAACTAGCAAAAACACAGCTAGTCAAACCGTTCAACCATGAAGGGAATTAGACCCTAATTCTTCTGAACCCAGGTCAGATTCCTCTTAGGCTCAATTTGTAATTACGAAGCAAAAGTGTAAACACCACCGTTGGCCCTTTTAGTGTTTTTCATATGTGATTACTACTCGGGTTGGTATTTCAAAAAATGGAATAACCCTGGGTTGTCTTTAAACTACCTTGAAAACAGCTAGTGAAATCATTCAACCATGAAGGGAATTAGACCCTAAATCTTCTGATCCTCGGTCAGATGCCTATTGCATTTGGCCACATGGCTGACAACTTTGGTTCTGTTGGGACATAAAGTTTTTGAGCACACAGTACACTAAACAACTCAGAAAGAACTGAACATTTTGTAAACAGTCCAAAATTCCTACCTGCAGATATCACTTTCAGCATTCAATTCATCTGGCCAGTATGGGGGTTGAACCCATGATCTTGGCGTTATTAACACCATGCTCTGACAAAATGAGCCAACCGGCCAGTGGAGTGATCAAATATAGTTCCTTTTTGTCAAGTGGATCTGGCACTGCAACCGACAAGATCGTATGAAAAGGTCATGTCAGCATGTGTTGAAGACCACCCAGCTTCCAAAACCTAATATTTATAAACCATGAGTGAAAAGGTTATCGTATTGAAGCAGAAAATCAGTCCTCTTATGCTCAATTTGTAATTTACAAAGCAAAAGTTTTAAACCCATTCTTGGCCCTTCAAGTCTTTTTCATAAATGAATGCTACTCGGGTATGGTATTTAATTGTATGGAATAACTCTGGATTCTCTTGAAACTAGCAAAAACACAGGTGGGAAAGTCCTTCAACCATGAATGGACTTGAACCCTCAGTCTTCTGATCCGAAGTCAGACGCCTTATCCATTTGGCCACATGGTTGACCACGTAACTGATTATGGAACATAAAGTTTTTGAGCACATAGTCCACTAAACAACTCAGAAAGAACTGACAATTTGGTCAACAGACTAATATTCCTGCCTGCAGATATCATTTTCAATATTCTTATCAACTGGCCAGTATGGGGATAGAACCCATGACTTTGGCGTTATTTGCACCACACTCTGACCAACTGAGCCAACTGTCCAGTGGAGCCATCAAATATAGTTCCTTTTTGTCAAGTGGATCTGGCAATCCAGCCGACGAGATGGTCTGAAAAAGTCATTACAGCATTTGTTGAAGACCACCCAGCCTCCAAAAACTAATATTTAAAAACCATGAGTGGAAAGGTTATCGTATTGAAGCAGAAAATCTTTCCTCTTAAGCTCAATTTGTAATTTAGGAAGCAAAAGTGTAAACACCATCGTTGGCCTTTCAAGTGTTTTTCATATGTGATTACTTCTCGGGGTTGGTATTTAAATAAATGGAATAACTCTGGGTTCTCTTTAAACTAGCATGAATACAGCTCGTGACATCCTTCAACCATGAAGGGAATTGAACCCTTAATCTTCTTATCCCAGGTCAGACGCTTAATCCATTTGGCCACATGGCTGACATCACTGTTACTGTTGGGACATAAAGTTTTTGAGCAGACAGTCCACTAAAAAACTCAGAAAGAACTGACAATTTGGTCAGCGGACGAAAAGTCTTGCCTGCAGGAATCACTCTCAACATTCTTACGACCTGGCCAGTATGGGGATCGAACCCATGACTTTGGCGTTATTTGCACCACACTCTGACCAACTGAGCCAACTTTCCAGTGGAGCCATCAAATATAGTTCCTTTTTGTCAAGTGGATCTGGCAATCCAGCCGACGAGATGGTCTGAAAAAGTCATTACAGCATGTGTTGAAGACCACCCAGCCTCCAAAAACTAATATTTAAAAACCATAAGTGGAAAGGTTATCGTATTTGAAGCAGAAAATCTTTCCTCTTAAGCTCAATTTGTAATTTAGGAAGCAAAAGTGTAAACATTATCATTGTTCCTTCAAGTGTTTTTCATAAATGAATGCTACTCGGGGTTGGTATTTAATTGTATGTAATAACTCTGGATTATCTTTTAACTAGCAATAATACAGCTAGCGAAATCCTTCAACCCTGAAGGGACCTGCACCCTAAATCTTCTTATCCAAGGTTAGATGCCTAATCCATTTGGCCACATGGCTGACATCGCTGGTACTGTTGGAACATAAAGTTTTTGAGCACACAGTCCACGAGACATCTCAGAAAGAACTGACAATTTGGTCAACAGACGAAAAGTCTTGCCTGCAGATATCACTTTCAACATTCTTATCAACTGGCTAGTATGGGGGTTGAACCCACAACCTTGGCGTAATTACCACCATGCTCTGACAAACTGAGCCAACCTGCCAGAGGAGACATCAAATATAGTTCCTTTTTGTCAAGTGGATCTGGCAATCCAACCGACGAGATGGTCTGAAAAAGTCATTACAGCATGTGTTGAAGACCAGCCAGCCTCCAAAAACTAATATTTATAAACCATGAGTGGAAAGGTTATCGTATTGAAGCAGAAAATCTTTCCTCTTAAGCTCAATTTGTAATTTAGGAAGCAAAAGTCTAAACACCATCGTTGGCCCTTGAAGTGTTTTTCATATGTGATTGCTTCTCGGGTTTGTATTTCAATAAATGGAATAACCCTGGGTTTTCTTTAAACTACCATGAAAACAGCTAGTGAAATCATTCTACCATGAAGGGAAATAGACCCTATATCTTCTGATCCTAGGTCAGATGCCTAATCCATTTGGCCACATGGCTGACAACTCTGGAACTGTTGGGGCATAAAGTTTTTGAGCACACAGTCCACTAAACAACTCAGAAAGAACTAACAATTTGGTCAACGGATGAATATTTCTGCCTGCAGATATTACTTTCAACATTCATATCATCTGGCCAGTATGGGGGCTGAACCCATGACCTTGGCACTATTAGCACCATGCTCTGACCAACTGAGCCAACCAGTCAGTAGAGTCATCCAATATAGTTCCTTTATGTCAAGTGGATCTGGCAATCAAACCGACGAGATCGTATGAAAAAGTCATGTCAGCATGTGTTGAAGACCACCCAGCTTCCAAAATCTAATATTAAAACACCATTAGTGAAAAGGTTTTTGTGTTGAAGCAGGAAATCAGTCCTATTAGACTCAATTTCTAATGTACAAAGCAAAAGTGTAAACCAATTGTTGGCCCTTCAAGTGTTTTTCATAAATTAATGCTACTTGGGTATGGGAATTAATTGTATGGAATAACTCTGGATTATCTTGAAACTAGCAAGAATACAGTTAGCGACATCCATCAACCCTGAAGGGACCGGTACCCTCAATCTTCTGATCCGAAGTCAGACGCCTTATCCATTTGGCCACATGGTTGACCACCTAACTGCCTTTGGGACATGAAGTTTTTGAGCACATAGTCCACTAAACAGCTCAGAAAGAACTGACAATTTGGTCAACGGGCGGAAATTCTTACCTGCAGTGATCACATTCAACATTCAAATGATCTGGCCAGTATGCGGGTTGAACCCATGATCTTGGCGTAATTAGCACCATGCTCTGACCAACTGAGCCAACCGGCCAGTGGAGTCATCAAATATAGTTCCTCTTTGTCAAGTGGATGTGGCAATCCAACCGACGAGATGGTCTAAAAAACTCATTACAGCATGTGTTGAAGACCACCCAGCTTCCAAAACCTAACATTAAAACACCATTAGTGAAAAGGTTTTCGTGTTTAAGCAGGAAATCAGTCCTATTAGGCTCAATTTGTAATTTACAAAGCAAAAGTCTAAACACCATCATATGCCCTTCAAGTGTTTTTCAAATGTGATTGCTACTCGGGGTTGGTGTTTAAATAAATGGAATAACTCTGTGTTCTCTTAAAACTAGCATAAAATCAGCTAGTGCCATCCTTCAACCATGAAGAGAATTAAACCCTAAATCTTCTTATCACAGGTCAGATGCCTAATCGATTCGGCCATATGGCTGACAACATTGGTACTGTTGGGACATAAAGTTTTTGAGCACGCAGTGCACTAAACAACTCAGAAATAACTGACAATTTGGTCAATGGACAAATATTCCTGCCTGCAGATATCACTTTCAACATTCATATCAACTGGCCAGTATGGGAATTGAACCCATGACCTTGAC
>JASSRZ010034627.1:0-15151 GCA_032164315.1 Malacoctenus gilli | reverse complement strand
ACGCACGCACGCACGCACGCACGCACGCACGCACGCACGCACGCACGCACGCACGCACGCACACAAACACACACACACTTTTTAGTATCGGCCAGACGCCAAAATCAGAAATCGCCAAAACATTTGAGTTTGTTCATATGCAATATGATCCACAAACAAATATTGCTCTGTTGGTTAATGATGGTTTACTGCCACACAATAAAACACTGTGATGAGGAACATTAGCATAAAATCCAAACTATGATATTTAAAAAAAAAAAACAGTGTGTTGAAATATCTTAGAATAGTTTGTGATATCTTCATCCCACCAATCGGCTGATCCCTTAGTTACTTGAAGAACAACTTTTTTTTTAATCAATTCAAGGTAACTTTGTGGCTCCCAATATTTTCTTTTTTATTAATGAGCAGCTAAAGTAACAAGCGATCTTCATCAACGAATAGAAACCTTCTGTCACCACCTCTGAATGTACAAACTCATAGTAACGTTGCAAAAAAAAAAAAACAAGGACGACAGGATAGAAATATGAGCAATAAAACATTATAGCCATTTAAATTTTTAAGAAAAAATTAATAAAAATGGCGACAAGCTGCTTTCTTTGAGGATCCTGAAACATTCCTTCGAACTCGAAATGTAAAATGAAAATTTGACATCACATCAGGTAATTTACCAACCTGTCTGTATACTGAGTTGAATGGGTGGTTTTCATCTCGCAGTCAGTCTGGCTGATCAGCTGGGACTTCATCTCACAAGCTGGGACCAAGTGCAGTTCAGGTGTTGGTGATGCTTGGATTGGGCTCAAGTTGGCTGAAGGTAATGGACTGGGAGGCTCCGAATGCATAAGGTGAGTGGAGTCTGGGCCAGCAAGCTTCCTGACCATTGCAGCGCTTAAGGCTTTCACCACACTTTGTTCCTTAGCTTCAGTGTGAACTTCCAGAGACGGTAAACTGTCCCCCCATCTGCAAACAGAACAAAAACATGCTGCCTCTTTTTTTGTGGTCATCAGATGCAGAATTGGCCCACAAGAAAAATAGTGTCAGTATTTTTTCCTTACTCGGACATGTGAGTGGCTTCTGTGCCACAGCCATCCATACCCTCCTGGCACAGAGCCCTGAGCAGCTCCACATGTTCAGGGTTGCTGACTCCCATCCCCGAGTTCAGGATGGTAGACTGGACACTGTACTCATTGATAAATGTTTTGAGACCAGGCACCTTGGTGACTAGCACCTAAAAAGGACATTAGTACAAAAAAGAGTTTTAAAATGAAAGCTCTGTGGGTGCTGGAGTTCATCCCTGCTCACATGAGCCAAGGGCAGCTATGAACTGGAGAGGCCCACCAGCCATTGCACAAGCAGGCATGTGTGCGCACGTACACACATGCACACACGCACGCACAATTTGGAGCCATCAATTGATCCCATGCATGTTTTTGGACTGTGGAGGAAACTAGAGGAACAGATTTCGACTCAACCACAGTTGAGACAGCATTTACATGCAAACTCCACACCAAAAGACTGCACCTGGATTCAAACCCAGGACCTTCTTGTCACTGAGGTCATAGGTTAGTCCCTATTTTAAAGGGGTTATGGAGAAATCTGTCGACATAAAAAGTCATAAAAAGACTGATTCCATATCATGAATCAGTCTCTGTACCATCAGAGAAGGTAAAAAGGTAACTTACCATGGGGTCCAGAAAAACTGTATTTCCAAGACTAAGAACAGCTCTGGCTTTATACTGGACACCTCGGATCTTCTGGCTTACCAGTCTGGTTACCTGCAAGACCAGAAGATTCAAAGCAATGACCATCGACCTGGTCAATACAGTCACCTCGATGTTTATTCTCGAATTTATTCTGTAGCTTTGAGCTGAATTCAGCAGATGTCAGTAGAAGAGGTCTTTCCATTTACAAACTACCATGTTATGTTGGAGATACAAGCTCCACTGTAAAATGCTTCTAATCCAATCAAAATGGCTTGGAATTGTGTGGTCAGAAAAGATTAGATGAATTTTCAGTGAATGAGCAGGAGTCAGAGCGGAACCTTGGGATGCCAGTTGGCCTCAGCATCAACCGGTTTGACCCGGCACACAATGAGTTCCACGGCCTGGCCAGGCAGTGACTGAAAGTGGTGTGGCAGATGAAGGATCTGATGGGATTTGACTTCCTCCTCCTTTCCCACGTCCATGAAATAGACGAAGACACTGCAAAAAAGACGGTCGCCTCGATCAGACAGAGAGAGGATCTTCACTCTGGAAAACAAAGAAGGAGGGAGAGAGAGGGAGAGGAAGGAGTCCATTTCATGACAGCTAAAAAGTAGATTGTCAAAGGTAGATGTAAAACGTGCTTTTCCAATGTAACCAGCACCAGCAAAAGCACACATTCACACACAAGCAAATGCACACTAACACGCACGCACGCACACATGCACACACAGCCAACCAGTGACAGGGGCTGCCATACAAAGGGCTAACATGCACCGCTGAGAGCAATTCGGGGTTCAGTGCCTTGCCCAGGGATACCTTGACACATGAACAGGGTGGGATGAGGAAATTCAACTTGCTCTTCCAGCGGAGTCACGGTAAAGTAAGTTAAATTATTAGGTTTTCTGAGGGCACTGGATGGCAACAGTGACCAGCTCGATTGAAAGACACAAAGCTGTTTTGTTTTTATTAGTTAATGATGCTAACGTATGAAAAAAACAACATCAGATTAAAAACTGTTTATAACACACTGTATTTAATGACTGAAATGGACACGAGAAGAAAGCGTGGTGTGAAACCACACCTGTGGAAGACGTCCTCCTCCTGCACTGTGTACAAGCCTCCGATCAGCAGCTCTTGGGCTCCTGGCTTTTTGTCAGTGTAGAAAGAAGCCATCTCAGCTGACAGCATGTCAAACTCTCTGTCCTCCCTCCCGACAATTCGACCGGAAAACACTGATGCCGTCCTGATGTACAGTGGCACCACCTTGAACACATACACACAACCACATTCACTCATCATGTTACTTACAAGTATTGCATATTATATGAGGCAGTACTGTGGGAATGTGAATGTCGGGGGGGGGGGGGAGAACCATTATAATTTCAGTCGTGGAAAATGTCGGAAAAGTGTTTAATGTTATTCATGAATGATCGGAGGGGAGAATATGGCAGTGAAAGTGACAAACTTCAGTGAAGCTTGTATGATTCGACCACTGGGCGTTATATTTATATAAAAATGATATCAATATTTTTAAATTTGATACGGAATTAGCAAAAAAATCACAGGCATAAAGGAAGTGCAATAAAGAAGATACGGCCAGGGATGGAAGCACTACAAATCTTTCTCACCATCAAAAACAGCAGCACAAACTGCAGTATGAAGAGTGTGTGAAGCTGCGTGCTGCAGGAGCCCCAGCCGCAAGCATCCACAACCCCAAAAAGCTCCATCCCTGAAATAAAGCCCCCTTCCAACTGGAAATATTTATAATTGGCACTTTTCGCACCTACTCCGTTCCTTTGTGCATGTCTGCCCATGATTGTTAACCGTTTTCATCAGGTCTAGTATCATTTAACAGACACTGTTTTAATAAGACTTTGTTGCAGCTCAATGTGGTCCAAAGACAGCCAAAACTGACTGGTTGGACTGCTACTTGTGCCTTGTGTGTCGAGTGTCCATCGAGGAGCCTTTTTTGCTGTAAACTGGTGTTACAAATGTTGCAGATGTGCTCACTTCTATGACTCCAGATGCAGGGAGATGAGACTGATCCAGATGGGGATTGAACCTGTGTCGGTCTGGGCACACGCTGCTGTCCCTGCAGGAGAGAACACGCTCACTTATCTTCCAGGCGTCTTTTGCTTTTCTCTGCCTAAATCCCCATCAATTGGCAGACCAATTATCCACCCCGTTACCACGGTGCAATTTGACCAGGGATCTTAAACCTTCCACACAAATGGTCCAAAGCTTGATCCTGTTGTTAGGCCTTAAAAGTTCTGTGCAGCTGCAGTTTGTAAGCTCATAAAATCAAGACTGCTCCAGTTACCTAATCATGGGTAAAGGCAACCAAAAGGGACAAAAAAGAGAGACCTGCAAACTCCAAAGCTTTTCAGGTAGTTGCACAGAGGGCGGCCTTCCTTCTGGGCTTCTCGTGCTATGTGTACACCCCGGACGAAGGACTGCAGCTCGAGTGGAAGGGGGGTATTCGTTCGGTCAAGATAGCGCATAACTCCAACAACATGGCGGGCATTCCTCTCTGAGATGAGCAGCACCGACCTGGTCACATGAGGGCGCCTCACTTCTATGTGCTGAGAGAAACATCAAGCAAAGCAGATAGTAGCACTAACATCATCCCAGAATCATTTCAGAAGTAAACAGGGAAGAGTTCAAACAGAAGAATCATGATGTGTCGTGATGCAGGAGGCCCTATTATGCTATTTTGACTTTTTTCAGCTATTCAGTGTAATAGTGTTGAAAGCTCATTCAGACAAGTGAGCAGCGCCCCCGCTTTTCACATAAACTCATGTTCGAGATGTCTCGCGTGCCTCTCCATTCAGTTTCAATGGTGGTAGAAACGGTATATTTCAGGGAGTTTTTTTGACATCAGTTTTTCACTGACGTCACAGGGGTCGGGGCTCAGTGATTGGAAAACTTCTCTATGTTCCCGACAACTGCTACCAGCAGTTAATCAATCAGAGGCGTCCTGCATCATTGAAGGGGTGGGGCTTAATGCAGAAGAGCCTCATTCTGCTTGTGTCTAAAGGGGCATCTATTCAGGCTGAAGGAGACGATCGAGATATAATGAAATACGGTGTTTGAGAAAAAGAGCTTGGTAAATTTCTGTCATTGTGGACTTGCATACGAAGACAAAGACATCCAAAATGTGTAAAATAGAGCCACTTTAAGAAGCATTTCATCATACAAACTCATGCAACAGGCTTGCACAAAACACAGGAAACTCAAGAGGATAGTATATTTCAAAACAATGGAAACACAAAAGCAAGAATTTCATAAAGTCAATTGTTGGACATTATTCAACATTCCAGACTCATTCAAATTGGGCGTTCCTTTTCCTTAAAAACATCCTTGAAACAGAACAGTCAAAAGGACGTTTAAAAGGTTCAACATTTTTGAAAGATTTACAGCAGCTGGTCACAACTCTGGCCACGCACTCTGTTGAGTGCATACCTCCACCAAGACGCCTGTTTACTTAAGAGACACACACTCTAACACATGCCACATGCCTGCTTGCTTTTGTTAATTATTTTAGATCACTGAACGATCACTTAACCACAAAAATTTCATTTATCTGTTCCTTATAACCACCCTCATCCATCCTGTGAATTAAATCAAAATCTCTTTTTGAGTTAACTTGTTAACAAAGTACCCAAACAATGAACACAGGGGAAACTTAACTTACTTGGCAGAAGTAAGTAGAGCTCGGTTGATAACGGATTTTTGTTCAAATCGAATATCCGATGTGTTGGCCAATGTGGCCAATGGAGCACTCGGGTATAGTGCAACATAGTTTTACAAAGCTTACCATCAGCAAACCTAACGTTTCTCTGCCTCCAACTCTGAGCGTATGTATGTGCGGGGGAGTGGGCTGCAGCGAGAGCGTACTGCTCTCTGTGAGGGGAGGGCGAGGGGCAAGGTGTGAGGGGCAGCACGGAGTTGCTGCTCAGGAAGGGAGGGGGAGAGAGCAGAATCACCGCGTGGCACAAGTTTCTTTTGCCACTGACAGCAAAAACTGAATTTTAATGTTGGCCACATTTTGGCCAATGCCGATTATCGGCCAGATGCCAAAATTGGGCTGATATATCGGTCAGACTCTCGAACAAAACAAGTATAAAAATACCGAGATTCAGGAGCTTTACTGCAGTGAAAGTACAGCTCAAACAAGGCCTAGTAAGGTCACATCATCACACGAGTGGCCCATTCCAATGGTCTCATTAATGAGCAGTTTTCCAGGTGCACAATACTTAGTTTTAATAATAGTTCATTTGCTTGTCCTTACTCCCTGTGAGAGGTTTCTGAAGTTGTCAGCCATGCAGAAGAGTCGGCGACCAAACAGCTTGGGAGATGTGGGAAAACTGTAGTGGATGACGCATGTTGCATCTCTGATTCCCAAACACTTCAGACACTCGTTTGTGGTCACTACAAGTCCAGAGTGAGACAGAGAAGTAAATAAAAGTTCAGCACAGGCTGGTTTTGTGCTTTATAGCACAAGTGAGGATGTCCTCTCTGTGGGCAGTGCAGAAGATGTATACTGTTTACCATTTACCTAAAACAACATGAGTACCAGGGCCGATTTGTTTTCGCCACTGCTGGGCAACAAAGGTGAAATCGTGTGTTAATCCCCCGTGCATCTTCAGGCAGAATGTAGACTTGTTGCTCACAGCCTAAAGGAAAGAAGAAAGTTCAGGAGATGATTCACACTGAATGCTCAGTTTTAAAAGATCACATTCATGTACTACCCACAATGCATTGCTGAAATAGCTTTCTGATTCCACCTCAAAATAAAGTTCCTCATTTTCATCGCCAAAATGTAAAAACCTGTCCGGAACACTATAGAAACACACACAAAGCACACTGTGTCTTTATCCCAACAAGAAAATGGTGAGTCTATATTCGGACCAATAAAACCTTAGAGCAGCGGTTCAAGTCAAAGAGACAATTGTGTTGAAACAAAAGGTCTTTCTTGATGGTTTTTACTTAATGGCTTCAGACTGTGGTCTGTGTTTCCAACCATGGCTTCTTCTTTTCAGTACACAGGTAACTAGTAACAGGTGATTATGTTGCAATCTGAAGCTAAAACACAGGTTGAAGGCTCCATTTATGACTAATGTACCGCATTTTCCACACTACAAAGCGCACCTAAAAACCTCCAATTTTCTCTAAAGCTGACAAGTGCGCCTTATATATGGACCAATATTGAGCCACAACAGGTCTCTCAACTACATGACTGCGCGAGGTGGCGACCGAGCAGCGCCAGCGTGAGTGTGGTGACGGAGAGCGGATAGCTCCGCCGCCGCCAGCTGGGGGATGAGCAGCTTAAACTCAAGGCGATCATTCACGCAGTAGAACATGGGGATAGAGCAGCAGCGAGGGGATTTAACATAACCGAATCAATGGTGCGGAAGTGGAGGAAGCAACAAGATGACCTGCGCCAAGTAAAGACGACTGTTTATTCATTTTGGGAGTGAACGGAGTTGTCAGAACGCTGGTTTGTAATCTATTAATAAAGTTTGACTGAACTATCTGACTGTTTTGTTGACGTTCTCTTTAGCGCAGCTCCTTCTAATGGATGCATAAAGTAACCCCAGCCTCTACTGTAGGGTTCTATTCTATGCGCCTTATGATGCTGTGCGCCTTATATTTGAACATAGTTTTAAAATACGCCATTCATTGAAGGTGCGCCTTATAGTGTGGAAAATACAGTAATTATGTAAGTTAACAAGATGGAACTTCCTAAGGCCTTATTTATGTAGCATTTGCTCAGGTGTATAAATGCTGTAAAAGTTAAATTCCTGTATACAGAACAGAAGTATTAAAATTAATCTTTGAAAGGGATGTTCCACTCCAGTCTGCCAGTCCACTGAAAACACACTCACCACTGTGCAGATGTGAGGATGGGCGAAGATCTCCAGTTCACAAAACATTTCTAGACTCTCAACAGAAACCAGTGGAGCAGCCAAATACAATCCAGTGGTAGTGAGCAGTGATCATGTGTTGAATGTTAAAAAAAAAGTTACATAAAACAAAAACAAACTATTTCCACCCATCGTGTGATGGCTTTGAAGAGTCCGTTGGCTGCAACATTCAAATTTCAACTGAAAAATGCCATTTACCTTGTCAGCCTTTGGCCCTCAGGCTTTAGCAACCGACACATATACCTTATGTTACTTCACATAGAGCAACAGAGGAGAAGCCGAACACAGACATTTATAGCACTGTACTGGACTTTGATGCTAACCTTCTCTGCTGAAACTCCAGAAAGGTGTTGTGAGCTGAAAACCGTCACCCATCCTCACATCGATATAGTGGTGGGTATATCTTCAGTGGTCTATGATTCTGGGGCAAAGTATCCTTGAAACTCTCCAGTCATCAGTAGTACAATGCACTAATTTCAAAGGAATTGTGCACAGCCACCACTAAACAGTATCAAAAGGTGTATGAGTGTGAATGTTGTGTCACCTTGAACACATTCTCAACATCCTGCATGGAGTTTGCCACTATCAAAGTCTTCTGGGCCACGGCAGGATTGAAGTCCAACACGCTCAGCAGGACTGAGATCTTGCTGCTCTCTAAAGTCATGTGGATGATCTGAAGGCAAAAGGTAACAGAAAGTTCACCTGTGTGAACAAGTGCAAAAAGCCGTGAACTTTGTGTGTGATATTCAAATTATATTTGATATTTGAAGCCATGCTACTGAAATCATAGAGAAATGTGTTTTGTTTTCAAGGCGAATGATATCTAAGGAAAGAAAGACTTTTACTGTCTGCATGTCCTCGGGTGTGTTGGGTCTGCTGCAAATCTTTTTGCTCACAAGATAGGTGGATTCAGACAAAAGGGTTTATCTTCTGAACTGTGTGTCATATCTACATATAAACACCTGAAAACATATCATGTATTGATCTTTTATCTTATATTGAATTTTTTATGTTAAACCCAAATGTTTTCACTGTTCAACAATACTAAATGTACTGGCTTCATGTTACTATACTTCTGAATATTCCCTCAGTAAAAGTGAGGACAGATGTTGTAAACATTGGAAGAACAAAAGGAAATATGTGACCTGCTGAACGTTGCCATAGAGCGCCGCTTCTTCAGGTAGAGTGATGACAACACAGGGAGAAGGCATGTGCTTGGATACCAAGCCCTCCATGTGAAGTGTCCACTTCTTTGCAACAGCGACCAGCTGCTGCGGACAGGAAACCTTCTCTTCACTGGAGGTCACCTTCTGAAAATGCTGCAGGATGGTCTCCATCTGACAGCGACAGCGCTTAGGTTATGGGAGTTTAGGAGTGACATTGTTTTAATGCCTGAGTGATTCAAAGTGTTTTATCCACAGGACAAAAAAACCACAAAGTTGCTGCATGTCCATCAGTCTTTTCAGCAGAAAACTATTTTTTTTTAAAACAATCTGCATTATTAGAAATTGACTTTCAAACAAATGGTTAAATAAGGTCAAAGTACTTGTTGGAAATGTACGTAAGGATGTGGGTATTCCTCTTGTTTCCATCAGACTGAGCAAAGTTACACCAGCTGCCAAATCTTATCCATTTATATGAATAAGGAAAATAATTTGTTTCAATTCAGGAAGAAAACCTGGAGAGTATTACGAACACTTCAGTCGACAGAAAATATAGTGAGGCAGACATAAAGTTGGGGATAGCAAGGAGTTACTGTAGTCAATACAGAACATGAACACCACACGTGTGTCAGAAAGCCTAATTTTTTGCTCATGAGACAGCTGGTCTCCTTTTTCTCTCTGTCTCTCCCTAAAAGGCCAGACAACATGCTGCTTCAAGTTTTCGGGTTAGCCTGTCCTCAGAGCTGACCGTTTTATGTTTCTGACAGTTTATTGCTCATGTTGTATTCAAGTATTTATGTCGTTAGATGTTTTAAGGCTTATTGTGCTGCTGTCGGCCCATTTTATTTCCCAATTTATGCACACCAACTATTTTTACATGACACAGACATAGAACTTTTAAGAGAATGAAATAGAATGCAACAACCAAGACTCTAAACGCCAGTGTTTAAGTAAACATGATTCCACCCCCACACACTTTGTTATGAAAATATTGAATATGTATTTCGATTTAAATATTTGAAAGAAAAAGCAATCACCTGTTCTGGCGCCAGAGTAAAGAGCTTGTCAGCTTCATCTAGCACAAGGTGGCAAAGTCTCAAGAAGAAGAAGCAGTGAGTTGATAGAAGACGCACCAGAGTAAAGGGGGTGGTCACTACCAGCAGGCCTGGTGAAGAGATAAGCAGACAATCCTGAAAATCACACATTCATATGCATGCATTCATACGAGTATGGAGAGCAGCCCTTTCAACAGAGTCTTAAACAGTTTTAACAATAACGCACCAACAGAATGAAAAACTCTTAGTGCCTTGCTCACAGTTTTTGGGAATCGTGACAGCCTTCGCCTCATCTTTGCCAATGCCCAGCAACATGATGACAGGGTGCAGGTCTCTGCTGACCCCTCTCTCCTCCAGCAGGTCATACACTGCCTGGGCCTTCTCCCAACCCCAACACAGCAGCACTGTTATCGGCTGAATGCAAACAGATCTATATCAAGCTTCCAGTTACCAACGCACTGCTGTAAACACCAGTACACTTAAAGAGGGGTGCATCACGAAGAAAATCCACTTTGATCCATCCCAACGGATGCTTAGGTGCTCACCCCTGAGCTGGATGGGAGGGAGGCAACGATGGAGTTGAGTTGGATGTGAGAGAGAAGTGGAGGGAGATAGCTGAGCGGCTCATTCGCAGTGTTGGAGATAATGAGAGTGTTAATTCCTTGGGCGACAGCTGTCCAGCTGTAGCAGTCGGCTGGAGACAAAGCTTTGTAGCGTTTCTTTAGCATCACCTGAGGACAAACCGGTAATTGTGTGAATTTTAGATAAACGGCGTCATAGTGTGTCACTGCCGGCACCATGTGCAGTTTGCCTCCCTAAACAATCTGTTCGGTTGCTTTTGCTTGAATCCATGAGTGAACCATGAAAATACAAACACCGTACAGAAACAAGACAGCAATCGAACCGAACCAATTTCATCACAAGTAAAAGTGAAGTAAAGTGAATATAGTGTTTTAAACTTGTGTCATCCTCCACTGTCTGTTTGATCCTATGTGTTCTCATCTTCTCATCATAATTAAACATCACAAAGACAAATCTAAAAGCACATTGTTTTCACCGAGCGGAGAGTGTCTGTGAGGGGGGCCTCATCCAAGCATGGACAGGACTCCATTGGGAAGGCAGAGTGCACCAGAATCTCATTATTCGTGGGATCACTGGGAGGAAGCTGTGATCAGAAGATAACAGAGAAGGAAAAGGTCTGAAAATAGAAAATGAAGTATCAAGCATCCAATGTCCCATGTCATCACCACAAAGGGAATAGTTTTCATTTGCACTCTGATCTGCACAGTTGAGACCTAAAGAAAGCATTGGCCCATGCAGAAGTTTAACACTGTTGTATCCCCAAAATGATGATGCAACTTGACCAAACCCAACATCCCACGTCACCAACGTCATACAGAATAAATGCCAGTGCCATCCTCTAAGCCAGTGGTTCTCAAATTTTTCACACCAAGTATCACCTAAGAAGATACTTGGTGCACCAAGTACCACCACAATGACCAACAGTATATAATAGCATAGTAGGCCAAACAAAAACAAGGCACAGGTTTTCTTCATAAACAACTTCCTAAAAACAAATGTTCTTAAAGGTAAAATAAAACTGCATAGTACTTAAATGCTAAGTAAAAATTTACTATATTTGATAAAAAATCAAAACAAGCAGTATGCATAGCCTCAAGTAACAATTATTGCTGTCTCAATTTCATGCAGTGTTGTATGGCTGTTTGTGAAAGAGAAACACACACAAACACAGAGGAAGAACAATAAGATTAGGAAGAAAAATATCCTGTGATTCTTTTGCATACCAGAGGGGGCCCCACGTACCACACTGAGAAAGGCTGCTCTTAGCATTACCAATGTGCATGTGAAGGGGAGGAAGTGTTCGTATTCCCAGTGGGGCTATATTTGTACCAATAACATCAATACCATTTGAGGAATGTTTACCCATATTAATGCGAGAGGTGAGCTTGCATCTTATCACAAAGCTCTCCAAAGTTTGGCACAATGGAAGACAGTTTAAGCCTAAAGTCCTTCTCAACAGTATCCAGTCTTTGCTAATGTTTAGTTTTAACTGCTGCCAAAGCAGAGAAAACCAATTCGCAATGATAAGTTGTGGCGAAGGGCATCAGAACTTTTCAGGCTTGCTTTGCCAGGACTGTGTACAATGTGAGTGACTTGTTCCAAAAATCGACAAGTGGCTTTCGTTTGAACTGCAACTGCAGTGCTCCATCAGATGACAACTACATCAGCTGCTCCTGCTCAAAAGACAGATGCAGGACGGGCAGGGAAACTTCAAATAAATTATGAATCCAAGTGTGAGATGTTTGCACTGGTGGGATGGATTTCCGTAGCTGCTCAGCGAGTTGGCTGAGATGTTCAATAATTAAACTTTTCACATGCTCACCCAGATCCATGTCATTTTCCACCAAGAACTCATTAAGCGTAGGGAAACACAGGTGTGTATTCCCACTCACACAGCTCGCCCAGAACGAACCGTAGCTTCTTTATCATTGCTTCAATCCTGTCTTGTGTGTTGAACACTTTTACATTGACTCCCTGCAGGCTTAGATTGAGTTCATTCAGAGCAGAGAAGATGTCCACGAAATATGCAAGCCTTTTCAGAAAATCTTCGTCATAGAGACTGGAGGCCAAATGAAACGGATTATCTTCAAAAAAGTGCTGCATTTCATTCCAGAGTTCAAAGAGCCTTTTCCCCACTTTGCCGCGGGACAGCCAATGCACCTCCCTTTTGCAGCAGCAGGGATTTGTGCTCACTGCCCATTTCATCACATGACTGTGTGAATAGTCTTGAATTTAGTAGGCAAGCTTTGATGAAATTGACCAGTTTGACTGCGTCGTTCAGTAATGCAAATAGTGTTTTTGTGTTTTTGGTGTGTGAGGGCCTCTCTGAAAACTGCAGTGTAACCAGCTGGTGGATGGACAGACTCTCCTCATATGAGCCATAAGCCCTGTGTGTTTCCCCATCATTGATTTTGCCCTATCTGTGCAAATTCCCACACAGCGCTCCCAATCGATCCATCGGTCCTCATAAAAACATCAAAAGAATTGGAGCTTTCCTCTCCTGTTGTTTGGGTAGCAAAGGGGCTGACAAAAAATCTTCTTGTACTGTTCATCATCACCTCTCTTTTGCCATCTCCTTCCGTCCTCTCCAGTTTCCTCCGCACATCTTTTCCTGACTCCAGCTCATTTTCTTCTCCTGGTTCCGTTCCTTTTCTCGCCCTCTCTGTTGCCTCCAAATCCTCACTCTTTCTTGGTCCTTGTCCTTCTCCATGACTGACAACTTTGTCATCAGTCGTCCCTCTTGATAGCTTCCTTGATTTCAGTCAGTTAAGCGTATTTAAAACAAAGAATGAAACGAGTTGGTGCAGATATAGCCTACAGTTCATAAAAGAAGACAGCCGCTGTCTTCTACGTTTCTACCATATCGTGAGGCTGCCTCGCGCTCTTGGGGTGCTCCGACATCAATGCGACAGGTTGTAGACTTGTGTGGACGAGATGGATGGGTGATACAAAAAAGACTGAAATACGCTGCTGTCTTCTTCTACATTTCTAACACAAACTCATTCTGGATTTGAAATAAATGGGATTACAATAGAAATGATTATTGTTTACTGGTATTCTTTTGAAAAAAAAAACACTCTAAAAATAACACTGTAATTGTGTAGGCTGAATATTAATTCGTCACACCACCATTACATTTTTCATCTTGCACACCCCCCTGGTGGCAGCCTGTGCAAGCACCCCACTTAGGGAATCCCTGGTGTAGAGTAAATGGCTCAACGCACAGCCCTTTGGGGAGCCAGCATTGAGGCTGAGGGCTGTGGATGTGTAGACCATTCTTACCCTTTCCCTCTGACCAGAAAGGAAGGTCTCAACAGCATTCATTAGCTTTTTAACTGGGAGGCTAGGCAATAGGTTTCGGTAAGGACCTCAAAGAATATGATCAGAGCAACGGAACCACAATAAGTTCGCATCAGATTATCCTATATCAGCCCCACCGTGCAACATTTAGCTTAGACGTAGTGTTCCATATATCCAGTCATAATTCAGGATGCATAAATCCCACTTCTTGACCAAAATCTGAATGAAACAGAAAATTGTGTTTTTCGAATATCCTCATTCATCAATGTTTTATATAGGTTATAATTATACCATTGGATACTTTCAGTGATCACACTCAAATTGCAACTGAAAGCAGCAAACTACGACAAATTTAAGTACAGAATGAAGAGACATGACCTACCACATTTTCAGTTGCATCATCAGTATCAGAGTTTAGAGGCTTTGGGTTGAACCATTCCAGAAGTCTGGATGAGACACAAAAGTCAAATATCAAAAGAAAAAGGTAAACACCAAAGTACAAAGTCCTCACACACAAATAAAGAGCAATTCACGATTCTTTTGAGCGAGATTTCTACACCCATGATGATGAAACCTGTGCCCAGAAGCCCTGTTAATGAAAATATTATAAGTAAATCACCTAGTTAGGAAAAATTATTGATTTGCAATATTTCACATTGCTTCTTCAAAGATTTATTCACACAAGAAAACCTGTTGAATGAAAATAGCTGCGGCATAAACCCACTGAATCCTTTGATTTGACTCCGTCAGTGGGGATTTTTCCTCACATAGATGTTATGTGCAAATTCGGTTTTATAATCCAAACATATGTTAAAGTGGGACTATCCAAACATATTAAGTTGCCGGCATAACGTGGTTTACAAAAGCTGAATGTGCAGCCATTTCTATCACACTGACTCCTGAAAATGTACAAACTCCCAACAGAAGTGGCGCATCAAAGTCACCTTCAACAGCATGCTGGAGGAGGCCCTTGTCACCACCACCGAGCCAAGCCAGCGAGATGGGAATGATTAGAGTTCGAAGTCTTTTTACCCATGACTGGGAGAAGATACTAGAAAACAAGTTTCCAATAGCTATTTTCTATCAACACAACCACAAAGGTTTGTTGTTTGGCGCCGGTAACAGACTTTTATTGTGGGGCACTGCATTCTGGTTTAGCAGGCCCACATAGACAGCCCCTGCACTGAAGCTGAAAATTAAGCTGCTGGTCCACGTTTTGGTTTTGTCCACCATTAAAAGAGACCTCAGCAGAGCTTTCATCTAACTCTGTACTGGAGCCCGACCGATATGACCAATGGAATTAGGGACATTCGGAAATGGTCATCAAAGTATTGGTATTGTTCAAATTAAAGCTCACACACACACACACACACACACACACACACACACACACACACACACACACACACACACACACACACACA
>JASSRZ010034625.1:0-15154 GCA_032164315.1 Malacoctenus gilli | reverse complement strand
CCCCCCCCCCCCCCCCCCCCCCCCCCCCCCCCCCCCCCCCCCCCCCCCCCCCCCCCCCCCCCCCCCCCCCCACGGGGCTACAAAAAGCTACCGTCAAAAAGTGGAGGAGAAAAAAAATCCCTTTTAAGATGTTTTCAAAGCCGGGAAGCAACAAAAACCGTCATCACAGATCAGGGTGGCATTATTCCCTCAATACTGAGTTTTAAATCAGCTCAAACAGGGGTTGGATGTTTGTGAAAATGCCGGTTGTAATAATAATAATAAACCTTATGGCAGGCGGGCAGAAAAAAACGGAGGAATCGATCGAATCTGGAACCAATTTGGAGACTTTTGTTGCTTGTAAACATCAAACTGATCCGTTTCCGTCGGTACCTACAGACCCTCGGTGTTTCTCTGCATCGCCGTTCGTCCTAACGGAGGGGCTGTGTTTGCTGGCATGAAGAAGAAACCGCATTGTTGGGTTTGAAACACGTACAAAGTTCTTCCTTTTTTTTTAAACTTAGTGAATGTCAAATAAAAAAAAACAAAAAACGACACATTTACAGACAGAAAGAAACATTTTCTGGTAATGTAGTGCAATTACTCAGGCGCCATCGAACCCCAGGCCGGACACTCGGGTGTCACGGAGAGTCTTTCCTCCTCCTGTAATGCGTCTCGCAGCCGTCACGCACCAACTTCATTCTTACGCAATCAAGTCCCCCTTCTTGCCTCGACACCTCCACGCGGAGGCGGGGCCAGCTAAGGCGAGTCCGTCGTATGAATGGTGTCGCTGGAGGACACCGAGTTGTCCTGCGTGGCCGGGCTGCCGCACAGAGCGGGCTCCCAGGCCGGATTCTCCCTCCTCGGACGGAAACACGAGGGCCCGTTCGGAGGCCCCGTTCTGTCCGGAAGCTCCTCTCTGGCCGTGCAGGCGAGCCCGACGTCGCCGCTCCTTTCCTGCTCCACCGTTTTCTGTCTTTTAGGCGACGCCGCCCGACACGATGCGGCGGGGTCAGGAGGGGGCTCGGCGTGGGGGCTGCCGTGCTTCCCCTGCTGGCTGTGGATGAGCGGGGCTCCGGCTGCTTGGTCGGGGTCCGACCAGCTCAGTTTTCTTTTCTGGAAAGGGGGGAAAAAAAGCCAAAAATCAGAACCGTACGAAACCCGTTGTCGCTACAAATTAAAGCGTCGACGATTTGTTCTCGTCTCTGAAACTCTCGTTTTAACTTCCAAGTGTGCGCATGTTTCTCCAGGTCCCGGCAGGTAAAAGTACGCAACTCTGTATTTCAATTTTCTGGACCTTTTTGGCCACATTGTTCCACAATCGTAGAGATTTTAGCCTCATATATACACTTATGAATAGATGATGTGGTGAAAACTCACCTTAACGGGCATGTGGAGCTGGTTTTGGCGCCAGTGCGGTGCGATTTCAGGAGCGCTGCTCTGCTTTGAAATGCCGGCGGACTTGAACGCGACTTGAGGGAACCACATTTTGAGCAGCACCTCGATCTGCAGCAGACTGTGCAGGTATTTCTCACTGGAAGGAGACACGGAGGAGCAGGAATTAAGCGTGACGCTTGGATGAAACGGACGACGTGCGTCCTCTCATCAGTGTTTCAGGCGCTCTTACCCCATTTCGGGCTTCTGCAGGACTCCAAGAATCCTCTGTAGTCTGTCAATAGCAACGCTCTGCTGGAAACTGGTTAAACCTGTGGACGCGTAACATGCAGGTGTCATCTATGTGCAGCTTTACATACACCGAGGAGTGCTTAACTCCTGTTAAAACAGACCAGAGGCTCCCAGTAACGTACCTCTGTCAAATCGCCCGGTCTTGAGTCCCTGAAGAAGCTCCAGCAGGGGATGAATGAACCTGTGCAAATCTGCACACTGAACACAATAAAACACAGGTCGGTTCAAACCCTGATCTGCTTTTTGTGACAGAAACTTGCAACAAAGCGCTTTCAGAGTGCTCACTTTCTGGGCGAAAGCCACGTCTCCTGGCGTCGCCGATCTGAGGGCGGCAGCTCCGCCGGGGGACGAGGCCGAGTCGGGATGCTTCGCTTTGTCGGGCCGCTCGCTCATCGACGTGGCGCGCAGCTGGTCGGGGCGAGGCGGGAAACGAAGGAAGCTTCCGGAAAGCGCCACGTCTTGGCGGGCCGCCAGAGGGTTTCTGATGGCGACGTCGCCCTCCCCCTCGGAGAAGACGTCCGCTTCGTCCTCGGTCTGCTCGCTCTCGCTCAGGAGGAAGCTGGAGGTGGAGGGCAGCGAGTCGTAGGACGGCCATTTGGAAGAACTGCCTAACGAATGCATCTGAGGAGACAACGGCGACTCAGTCAACGAGCTCCAGTTCAACAGAGAGTCTCTGGAGCTGCACATCTTGAGGGCGCAGCCTCTCTCGGCGCGTCGATACAGTTTCATTGTCAGACGATCTCGTCTCGTCGCTGGCAGGAGCTGCGAGAAATGCCTCGGCCGAGTCTCGGCAAGCAGATGACTGCCAACCAGGAGTCGCCTCGACATTATCACAGAAGGAAGATGCTGCTGATGTTTATCAGCTCCTGACACGCTCAGAGTGAGTCGGGGGAGCGATCGGTTTGGCTGGTGGTCCCAAATCGGGGCCGTTTCCTGCGCTTAAAGCGTCCACATCACATCACAGTGGTGTCAAAGTCGGGATGGGGGGGGGGGGGGGTCACACACTCGATTGTGATGCATCGCGAGACTAAGAATAGTTATGTCGACACGTGCCAACAACACTATGCCAACTACGTTTGTGTGCACTCCAGTCTAAACGAGTCGGGTCATCCAGGGACGAAAGTGTGGCGCTGTGTTTACTGCGATTCGCAGCGGTAAAAACACAACCGGTGGTTGTTGGAGGCCTGTTTTGTCAGGCGATGACTGTTTTCTGCAGTCAAGGCCACATGCTTGAAATGCCTGACGCGGGTCTGATGAAAAAACACACCCACAAATCAAACTTTGTTGAATTCACACCTACAACACAGCTGAAACTTGTCAATGTATCTCTCTAAAAGTTATTTTTCTTGTGAAATTAAATGTAATGCTTGAAATTATCTCTTTATAACAGTTTTGTTTTGACTTTAGAGTTTGGCTATAATTTAACACTTGGCTAAATGTCTGCTTTTCAACCTTTTTTAAAAATTCTGACTAACTCTTCTAACCTTATGTAAGTTTATATGAAGTATTCAACCTGCGTCCTCTTGTAAACAACAACACATCTCAACCTAAAGTAGAAATACAATGTCAAAAATTAAACACTCCGTCGCACTGTAGTTTAAAAAATAACATACAGAGATGTTCAAAGAAAATGCGACAAACAGAAAAACAAACAAAGCGCAAGTAAAGAAACGAGAGCTGCTAAATTACAGCGAGGGAAACGTGTAAACCTGTGAAACATGAACGCAGATCACGCAAACCCAAATATGGTGTCAGGTTGCAGTAAAAGTACATGTTTAAAGAGGAAAATGTTTAAGAAAAGAAGCTCCGTCTTACCGTAATATCGGAAAAAGCCGCGAAGACCTTCTGAGGCTGGAGCAGGACGGGACCCCAAAAACTGGAGGCTTACGTAAATTTCAGCCCGTCGGTGACTTTTTAACGCCCACCGGGAGAACTTGTGAGTCGCGTAACGGCTCCGTTCGAGACGGAGGCGAGTGTGGTCCGTGTTGCCGTCGCTGCCTCCTCGTTTCTCGTTATCTTCCGCTCGTGTTTCGTTGACTTGCGTAGATCTCCTGCCCGCACAGAGAGTACCCACACAGCGCAACGGCCGCCACACGTGCGGCGTCTCTGCGTCGCAGCCATTGGCCGGGAGGCGGCGGTCTGGCCCCGTCATTGGCTGGGAGACGCGGCCAATCGGCGGCGTCCGCGGCGCCCATTGGCCGGCCCGAGCCAGGCGCCCGCCGCACCTCCCTCCGCCGCACGTGTCGGTGGTGTGGCTGGAGAACGAGGAGAACAGCACGAGGCAGCTGGTGTCTGTGTGAAATGCTGGCGAGCGACCGCTTCACGTTTGGGCCGAGAAGAAGGATGCGATGCGATAATACTTGGAGGGAAAACTCTGCTGTAATCGGACGGATCTCACCGGTGTGGCTGTTATCAGCTGTTTTCACCGCTTTGTCTCAGTCTGTCCAGTCTGGCAGTGTCCTCTGATTCAATGTGACTTGGACACATCACACAGTTACAAATAGGACTTCTGGAGCAGCGATGTCCACCATGTGGGCCTCAGCTTGACGTCACGAAAGGCTTTAATGAGGCCCACTAAGACCTGGCGCTTTGTAAAGTGTGAAAGTGACGGAAAAATGTACATTTTTCCCAATTAAAGCGAGTTTGTTTCTGATTTTTTCACTTTGGAATCAGTTTATTTGAGACAAAACTCAATAAACAGACCTAAAAACTGAGCAGCAGATGTCAGCACTCTTAACTGAACAAGCAACTGAAAGCTCGCTACCTAAATACAACAGATGACGAAGTTTTTTGGGACATAATTGTTCGGTGTCCTTGTTGTTTTGGCCAGAGAACCAAAACTCTGTCACTGTTCTCTGCTTTAGAAACAGTTTTTAACGCAACTCAATACGGCGCTCTAAAATTTGACTTTAATCCCTTTATATCAGTCACTCAAAACGCCTGTACTTGACAAAGGGACAACACATTAACGAGTTATGACTAAGCTCGTTATGTGCTCCTGAATATTACAGATTCAAACGTTAATCAAAGTTAGGCCAACATTAAAACATTTAACATGTTGTGTGGGGCAAGTTAAGTAAGAATCCCCAAAAACTGGCAGCTCCAGTTTGTTTTCATTGTGATTGTGAATACAAATAAGACACACACACACACACAGACACACACATGCAGCGAGATAAAGAGAGAGAGAGAGAGAGAGAGAGAGGGAGAGAGAGAGTTGGCTTGCAGAGCTGTCTTACATAATTGCATAATAAGATATATGCTGGGGGAGTGAATCACCTCCTTGGTCACATGCAGAATAAGATGCTACCTGCAGGAGGATGGAGCGACTTGATCAGCTTAAAAAAAGATTATACAACAAAAGCCAGTTAATAGTCATCACGATCAAACTGATCATTCAGAAGAAGGAGTTCAACTGCGCGCGTGTGTACCGACATGTGGAGTCCCATTCTGCTCACAGAAGTATAAAAAAGTGATATCGC
Source organism: Malacoctenus gilli (assembly GCA_032164315.1). Taxonomy (NCBI): domain Eukaryota; kingdom Metazoa; phylum Chordata; class Actinopteri; order Blenniiformes; family Labrisomidae; genus Malacoctenus; species Malacoctenus gilli. Next base: position 10,007 of record JASSRZ010034625.1, on the reverse strand, counting down.
AGTGAGTTTCTGGTTAGTGACAGAACACAACTGTAAACAGAAGGAGCTAATTACATAAATGCAGCTGAGTCACTGAGCGCGAGGGGTTTCCCTGCACGGCTCCCAGGGTCCCAGTGCCTCTCGGCGTCGTCCCTGCTGTCGTGCATCGTTCCAGCCTCCCCCTCTCTCTCTCTCTCTCTCTCTCTTTCTCTCTCTCTTTTCTTTTTCATATTGCGCAAACATGCTTGAACACGTTCCAAAAGTTTACAGAGGGACACTTAGTACCAGATTTTTTGGATTGCAGCGACGATAGCGTTGCCATGTAAACACCAGAGCTCAGTACAATCAGCTGATAAAGACGCAGAGCAAATAGTGGCGTCCATTAGAAGCAGCGGCAGCTAAAGGTTGGTTGTAACATGTGATGCAAAGGATGCAGATACTCCTGCACATGTTTTCTGACTTCGGAGCTGTGACTGACTGCACAGAGGAGCCACGTTGGATGCAGACCAGTTTTTTCTCCTAATAAACACTTTGAGATTCGTTTATATCGTTAGAATTACTCTGGGGGAAAAAAGTTATAAAGTCACTCTTGGGGAATGCGAGTGATGTCACATTTTGGGGACGGACGGCACAATGTGACTGTGGTTATTATTAGCAGCTGCTATGATCTAAATTAGAAATCAGGAGCAGTAGCCAGCATGTAACACTGTCTACGTCGCCCAGTGGACGGAGAGGAACTGAGGGAGTTCGTCCTCCAAGTGGCTGATTTGTAGCAGCGTTAAAAGTAAGTGTGTGTGTGTGTGTGTGTTGGGAGGGGGCCAACAAACACATTTGCACATTTCACAACTACCCCGACGCTGCACAACAGACTCCTCAACTCAAAAGTCTCCTCATCAAGACTCACTGACGAGCTACGTTTCTGTCCGAGGGCCTGTGCGGTTTGGGGTTTATTTTAAAGGGCTGAGTACTTTCATAAATACTTTGAATCGAGGCGGCAGAAAGCTCTCTGCTCGTACTTCACAGCGCCGTCAGTTAGATTTAATAGAAGAGCCTCATAAACAATTCCTTATGACATTCTATCTTACAGTGGGACCAGAGATGTAAAAAAAAGGGGTGAGTACAATCTTAAAATACGCCACTGGAGACTGATAATCTGAGGTTTAATTCATTCTTTAGGACAGGCATCAGCAAGCAGAGTAAGTTCCTCCTTAACACCCTTCTTTACCCCTGAAGTCACGAGACAGGACATTAACCTGACCCAGTAACCCGTCAAGACAAACAAGTGAGGTGAAAAATGTTCAACGTTCACTGTGTGAGCGAGGCCAGCGTGCGTGTTGCTCGCAGGACGTCGCCTGTGCACCTTGGGAGTCATTTACGGCCAGCTGCTGCTGCTGCTGCTGCTGAGAGCCCAATTTCATCCCCAACATCTCTGATCTTCCAGCACTCCGGTTTTTTTTTTAATTACTCCCAAACATTTTATGTGGGCAAAACAGGCAGTACTCTACACACAGCTGTGTTTGCAGTACAAACTGCAGTTTTTTTTGTTTATATAAGAAACAAACACAACGTCTCAAGATGCTATTTAAAGAAAATACAAACCAAGTTTTTAATACATGTTCATGACAACCAAGAATTCATGTTTCTAATATGTTGCGTAACTGACGGAAGACGGTCTGTGTGATAAATAAGAACAACATCGAGTCTTTTCCAGAGTTCCTTCGCCTGTAGCACCACAGAGGTGACTTCCAGGCCTTCAGCAGTCCCGTTAGATCCTCTTCCCGCCTGGCCGCGGCACACTAGCAGCCCAGCCAGGGGTCCTGCCGGTTGGTCCTGGAGATGAAGGCGATTTTGCGGCCCATTTCCGTGTGGTAGATGCGCCGGCACTTCTCGAAGTTCTTGCGCTGGCGCTCCCGGCACGGCTTCTCGAAGTAGCGCTTGCTCTTGGCCGTCTCGATGATCCCGTCCTGAGTCAGGACCCTGCAGAGCGGAGAGCCAGTGAGGGAATCGCACACATCACAACCGAGAGACAGAGAGCCACTGCACACGTGACAGGAACTACATTCTCACATGTTGAATTATGATGCAAAACAACAACAAATACGGGCTTTGTTGCCGTTAATGAAAAAACACAGCTGACAGTGAAATACGAGACTTCTAGTCAAGAGGACTAATATCAAATAAAACAACATATTAGAAGGATTACATGGAGTAAAATCGTATAGCATAGTATTCAAGATTAAAGTACTCAAAATACATTCAGTAATCACACACTAACAAAACATTAGCATATAAACAGTACAAAAACAGTCCAAAGTTATTACAAAATTTTAAATATAGTATTTGAGTAAAGGAAATGTAGAAAATTACCGAAAAACACACTGCGCATGCGCACTTCTGTGACATTGGACGGACGGCTAACAGCGACTTAGCAAATGTTAGCTTGTCACGCGGCACAAAACAAAGAATAAGAATATGTTTCGCTTCAGAATCACGTGACTTACCTGTTCAGGGTCTTGTAAGCAGCGTCCACGTTCCCTTCTTGGACCATCACCGTCCGAGCGATGAAGCGGAGGTGCCTCGCCATGTTGGAACGGGTGCCTGTACAGAGACGGTCCGGCTGCAAACGTCGAACAGCCAAAGGTTCCGCATTGAGGAAGATACGCACGAAGCAACGCAAGGGGGCGCTTTACTCGGTTATTGATGTAAAATTCTACTTTCCCTGTACAAATCCACTGTACATTTTGAAAGAGCAGTCAGACAAATACTTTGTTTGTCTTTTTGACTTTTTAATCGAAAAAATTGTGGCTGTTTTAATTGATATAGAGATATCAACATACCAAAGAGCCATCTTTTCTTTTTTAAATCAAATAACCTGAAACCCAAGAAAAAAAATAATGTTCACCTTGTAAATTGTACGAACGAGTTCATTTCTATCAACATTACAGCTTTACATGTACAATTTTCTTCACACAGTAACTATTCACAACAGAAAAATGCCAAAAGAAGCTAAAACAATCAAATCAAGCAACGTTAGAGCAATTCCTAAAGCATTGAACAACAACACTTGTGGGACTCTGTCCTGCGAACGAGGGTGTTTAGTCTGCGTGCAGAGAGACAGCTTTCAGGGGAATCGCGGCTCCATCTGTTGTCATAGCAGCAGAGCCAGCAGTGTCCAGTGTTATTCTTTCATCGGGGTCATTCTCCTCTTTTCGCGCTCATCACTGAGCTGCTGTTGTCCTCCGAGCCCGAGGTCAGCCAGCGGTGAGTGTGTGTGGCGTGGAGGGTCGCTCTCATTTGCATCCACCAGTGCTTCTATGGAGCCCCCTCTCTGCACAAACAGCTGAAGAGGCTAATTCCCAGGTCACCGAAACATCATATGGTGCCACGGCGAGGAATGCTTACACAGTCCGCGCAGATAAAATCGCAACTCTTTCTGCCGGGTGAAAGCGGCGCATCATGTTTCCCTGGCCGGCATCCCTTTCGGATCCCGGCCTGACGAAATAATCCTGGCAGTGAATGAGCCAGTGTGCGAGGGAGACAGACCCGGAGACAAAGGAGAGCCAGACAGCCTGGACGCTAAAGTACCACCAGTTTAGGTGCCGCAAAAAAATGCAGAACAGAACTTTGTCACTTTCTCTCCCTTCAAGTTAAAAGTTATTCAAACGAGACGGAGTGAATCAAATGCAGACGATTCGGATCAAACAAACTGGGGCCTCGTCTCGGTGTCGGTGCTGACGGGACGCCTCCAGCTGGATCCGGAGTCTCTCTCATTCCCAGCTTTCACGCACAATCGAAGCACGAACCTTCAAAATAAAATCCCGGCTTTATTTTGTTATTTTCTTCTGGCAGAATTGATCTCGATCAACTCAGGGAAGATATTTTGCATCCCAGCCCAGTTTAATAACCCGCGCGCTCTTTTTTTGCACCTGGTCTGTTAATCAGGACGAGCCCAGCGCAATCGTAAAAAAATACAATTAACACTTTTCTTATTTAAGCAGGTTGTGCATCAGCATCAAAGGATTTACTGGAAGTGCATTTTTCCAGCTCGTATCCAAATCTTTCACCACGATGACAGAAGTGGAGGGTGGGAGCAGGGTGGAGGTGGTGGTGGGGGGGGGGGGGAGTCCCTCCCTGCCGTCAGCCTCTGCATGGGCTGGACCAGCATCCGATCCAGACCAGCCGCCAGCCAATGAATGGAGCCGCAGATGCAGGCGGAGGAGAAGACGACGAACCGGTTGACTCCGCAACGGGACGCAGCGGCGGCGGCGGCGGCGGCGGCGGCGGCGGGAGTGGCAGTGGCGGTGGCGAGAGTCTGCGGGCGCAGTCCACTTCTTACCTGCGGGGAGACGCAAGCGCATCACCTGCGGCACCGCGATGGAGAGCCAGGTCGCTGATTTCTCCGGGAAGTGGAGCATGAAGTTCTCGGAGAACTTCGAGGAACTTTTGAAAGCTCTGGGTGAGTGAGATGGCTCGTTGACCACACACACACACACACACACACACACACACACACACACACACACACACACACACACACACACACACACACGGCGCGGTCTGTGTTGTGTCTGATCAGCAGCAGAAACCCAAACAGTGTGTGTCAGCGCCTCAGCGATTGACTTTCAGACCTTGTGAGGACCTGCAGGGGGTCAGTGAGGCTCTGGGGGGGTCAGTGCGGGAGTCGTGCCGCGGTGTTCAGGTTCAATTCCTGCCTGGCTCAAAGGCACGCGTGTGCGAACTCACAGACGCTCCCAGTGGTTATTGGCTCTCACGCGTGCGACGAACCAATCAGAGGAGGATCCAGCAGCATGTGACCAAACTCGCCCTCCTCACACACACACACACACACACACACACACACACACACACACTGATGGATGGGTGGGGCTCATAAAGCTGAGAGAAAGCAGCTCTGATTTCTGTTCCAGGAAAGCCTTCCTCATCTTCATCATCATCTTCATCATTATCAGGCGGCAGATGGAAACTCACTTAGGCCGCTCGCTGGTGTGTGTGTGTGTGTGCGTGTGTGTGTGTGTGTGTGTGTGTGTGTGTGTACTCGCAGGATGTCAGGACTCTCTGTGTCAGTAATGAGGAAGTAACTTAATCCTCGCTTCCAACGACTGAAGTGTCTGAGAGCTCCTTCGCGCCGCCGAGCTGCTGTCTCACTGCGCTGGCTGCCGCGTGGAGGAACGGTCGGCGTCCGTTCGCGCCGTGGCGCCCGTCTCGGCTGTTCGGCTGCTCCGCGCTCCCTGCCTCCTCCTCCTCCTCTTCATCCTCCTCCTCCTCCTGCTTTTCCTCCTTCTGCTCCTGCTGCTTCTCCTCCTGCTTATCATCCTGCTTCTCCTCTGGCTGCTCCTTCTCCTGCTGCTCTTCCTACTCATCCTCCTGCTGCTGCTCCTCCTGCGCCTCCTCCGACTTTTTCTCATCCTTCTTTTCCTCCCGCTGCTCCTCCTCTTTCGCCTCCCGCTGCTCCTCCTGCTTTTCCTTCTTCTGCCCCTGCTACTCCTCCTGCTTCTCCTCTTGCTCCTCCTCAGGCTCCTTCTCCTCCTGCTTTCCCTCCTGATGCTCCTGCTCTTCCTCCTGCTGCTCTTCCCCCTTCTGCTGCTCCTCCTGCTCCTCCTGCTGCTCCTCGTCGTCGTCGTCCTCCTCCAGCTCCTCGTCCTGCTGCTCCTCCTCTTTGTCCTCCTCCTCCTGCTCCTTCTCCTGCTTTCCCTCCTGCTTCTCCTGCTGCTCCTCCTTTTTGCTCCTCTTCCTGCTTCTCCTCCTCCTCCTCCTCCTGCTTTTCCTCCTGCTGCTCCTCGTCCTCCTCTTCCAGCTCCTCGTCCTGCTGCTCTTCCTTTTTGTCCTCCTCCTCTTGCTGCTCCTCCTGCTTTCCCTCCTGCTTCTTCTTCTCCTCCTCCTGCTCCTCCTCCTGCTGCTCCTCGTCCTCCTCCTCCTCCTGCTTTTCCTCCTGCTGCTCCTCCTCTTTCACCTCCTCCTCCCGCTTCTGCTACTCCTCCTGCTTTTCCTCCTGCTGCTCCTCCTCTCTTTCCTCCTCCTGTGTTTCCTCCTGCTGCTCCCACTGCTCCTCCTGCTCCTCCTGCTTTTCCTTCTTCTGCTTCTGCTGCTTCTTCTGCTTTTCCTCTTGCTGCTCCTCCTCTTTCACCTCCTCCTCCCCCTTCTGCTGCTCCTCCTGCTGCTCCTCCTGCTCCTCCTCAGGCTCCTTCCCTTCCTGCTTTTCCTCTTGCTGCTCCTCTTCGTTCACCTCCTGCTGCTCCTCCTGCTGCTCCTCCTCCCCCTTCTGCTGCTCCTCCTGCTGCTCCTCCTGCTCCTCCTCAGGCTCCTTCCCCTCCTGCTTTTCCTCTTGCTGCCCCTCCTCTTTCACCTCCTCCTCCCCCTTCTGCTCCTCCCCATTCTGCTGCTCCTCCTGCTGCTCCTCCTGCTGCTCCTCCTCAGACAGTCCCTGCTGATGTCAGCGCGTGATGTTCCGATGACTCAGTGCGTTTCCGTGTTGAGCGACGTAAAGAAAGCGAGCAAACGTGTGTGCGTCGGAAGCCAAAAGCAAGTGCGGCCATTCGCGTCACCTGGAACCTCGATCGCAGCTTGCGTAACATCATTGTTCAACTGTGACTGGGTGAAAACGAGCAGGTTAAACAAGCACGGATCTGTCACAGAGAGGCTGGAGGCGGGGCCTCATGGCAAGCCCCGCCTCCCCCTCTTTAGGCCCCACCCACACAAAATGAGGAATGATCAGACTACCTTGAGAAACAGCAACTTGGAGCACCCTGACGTCTGCTTCCTGCAAGATAGTGATCTTCAGGTTTTAGGCCCTCAAGGTTCATCGCCCACCCTGAAGCCCCGCCCACCCAGAGGCTCCGCCCCTGCTCGGAGAACACTTAGCGAAAAACGCATGGGCAGCAATTCTCCTGTCTGATGTTGGTGCAGCTGGAGACACTTTACACTGTCCATTAATGTGTGTGTGTGTGTGTGTGTGTGTGTGTGTGTGTGTGTGTGTGTGTGTGTGTGTGATACAGAGGAGTCATAAATAATGAAGAGGTCGGCTGACTACATGACGATACACTTTAGCCCCCCCCTCCCCTCCCCCTCCCCCTCCCCCTCCCCCCCTCCCCCTCCCTGTCTCTCACCCGCCACTCTGTCTCCATGGCGACGCTCTTAAAGGACCACTCCCTGTTTCGCCAGGCAGCGCTGCGCGCCCCATCCTTTGTGCGCGGGCTCGCGCTTTACAGCCGCTCAGACCGAGGTCGGCCGCGTCCCCCGGTGATGTCATCGCCTTCCCGCCTGGATCGCGACACGCGAGTCGGAGAGGAAGCGTTCGCCGCCGCCGCCGTCCAGGCCGCAAATCCTCCTCCACCTCCGTGTCCTCGTGAAGCTCAGCCTCATGTGGCCCCGGAAGACTTTGATCCTGGTGGATTTAAATGTCGCATGATTGAGGGGACGCCTCCAGGGGACATTCGCGAGAGACAAGCGTCTCTTCGTGTCTTCGTGGCGACTTTGGAGACAACAGTCCTTCGATCGCGTTGCTCCAGGAGCTGCTGTTCCTCAGGGTTCAGTTTGAGGACCCCTGTTAAGGAGGAGCGCAGGTGGGTGTCGCCCTCTGGTGGTCAAAGTGACGATGACAGCAGCAATGGGGGGGACAGCCAGGCAGCCATGTTGGACTGCTCTGATGTCGCGTTAGGAACTAGAACAGCGCCACTCCGTGAGAAGTTCTCTGCAGACGGGACTCTCGGCGAGACGCCGTTGCGGCCCTGCGTGGTCGCTCACTGACCCTCAGGACCGCTGCAGTGCCACCGTCCAATCACAGTGCAGGAAGGAGCAGGAGCGTCCGTGGTTGGACGCGCCGCTGCGAAGCGGGGCTGAATCCAGGAGAGCGTCTGCCTGGGGGGGGGGAGGGGGGCGGAGCCTCGGCGCTGCTGCGGGGACCTTTTATGGCTGCAGCGTTTTCGAGATTTACTCTCTGCAGCACCTCCTCATCCTGCAGGAGCACCGAGGCGCCGCGCCTCCTCCCGTCGCCGCCGCCGCTCCTGCCTGCTCCCCTGCAGTCCCACGCCTGAATCACACACAGGTGCAGCGTGGGGGGGGGGGGGGGGGCGAATGCTCCCCCTGTGCAGCAGGTGGCAGCACTGAGTCACCTGGAGCGGCTGTGCTCCTTCTGAGTTCCTCCTGAACTCTCTCACACACACACACACGCGCGCGCACGTCCTGTCAGCTGATAGCAGCAACTGGAGTTCATCCAAGTTGTGAATTCAGGAACTTATTGTGAAAGTTTACGGGGGGGAGTTCCGCCCCCCACGGCCGGACCTCACCGGGAGGCGTTCACCGCGGCGATGACGTCACAAACAGGCGGCGTGAGCCCCGTCGATTGGACTCTCGGCGTTATTCGGAGGCGCGTTCACGGCCCCGACGGAGCTCCCGGTTGAACGGGTCCGCGGGCGTCATGACGCGCTACTGCAGCCTGCTGAGGAGGCTCCTGTCCGGGGAGAGGAAGGAGGAGCAGCAGGAGCAGCAGGAGGAGGGCGGCGAGCACCGAGAGAGCAGCCAGCAGGGTGAGTGTCCTCCGGACAGGAGCCGGCGAGGGGGGAGGAGGAGGAGGAGGAGGTGCGGAGGGAGGCCACTGAGATGGAGACAAAGTCCAAGTCCTTGGGGGACTTTTAGCCGCTGCTCATCGCTTCCTGGCGTCAAACTTGACTTTGACCAAGTGATTTTCGCGTAAACGGCACTCAGAGTTCCGACTGTTCGACAAGTTCCGGTTTCACCGTCTCAGCTCATTTGATCGTCTTGTTTTCTTTTCTTTTCTCTTCAGTTTGTTTGTTGTTACTTTTAATAGTTCTTTTGCCTCAATTTATAATTATGGTTTTATTTTCTAGAATTTATAAATCGTATTTCATGAACAAAATAGTTCTTCACTGCAGGAAGGAGACCATGAACAGTGTTTCCACTTCACTGCTGATTGCAGCGCCTCATCCCGCCGCTGGGGGGCGCTGTTCGCTCCGCACACACTAGAAAGCACCAACAAAAATGTGTTGAATTTACTTCATGTTGTTCTGCTTCAGCCCGCTGCGGTGATGCAAATAAGTTCCACGCAAAGCAACATGTAAAGAGCATGCAAAGTGTGTGTGTCTGTGTGTGTCTGTGTGAGAGTTTGTGAGGCCGCAGGATGATGAAGATGAGGATGATGAAGGTGCTTCAGTCTTATAAATATCGCGTGAACGTCTCGGTGTCTCACACCTTTATCTCAATACATCACACACTTCTCATATCACACACACCTCTTTATATACACACACACACACACACCTGTCACATCACACACACACACACGCACGCTGCAATATGGAAACTCTGAGGCGTGACAACAGGAACACTTTGACGTGTAAACACGCCGTTTGCGGATGTTGTGTTTGATTTTTCGGAGTGAAACTCTGACCGTGAACTCCGAAGTCTCACAAGTGTGGTAAATCCCTCAGAAGTCCCACAAACTATTTCTTACGACCTGGGTTTTTCTAAATCAGAGCTCTTATTGTGAAGGGCCATAGGTGGGAGCCGGAGGCTTTTTCTCGCTCAGGTGATGCTGAGTGGAGTCCGAGCAACTCGCCGCAGCTGTGTTTGTGCTGCTTGTGCGGCGGTTGTGTAGTTTGTGTGTCTCAGTGAGTCCGAGGGTCACGGTGTGTTTACGGACTTTTCCTGAAGCTCCCGTGTCACAAAAACACACTTTTAGCTCCCGCCACACTAAAATTAGTGTGTGTGACCTTGAGTGCGGAGGTGGAAGATATTTACAGCGTCGTGTATTTCTGTCTGAGCAGATGGAGTTCACACACACACACACACACACACACACACACACACACACACTCACACACAAACGCACACTCACGCTGGGAGCTGATTGTCGCTGGATCCATGAACGCTTGTCAGGTCGGTTCCACTTTGCTGCAGTTATGTACATGTTATCTGACGTCAAACACACACACACACACACACACACACACACACACACACACACACACACACACACACACACACACACACAC
>JASSRZ010034621.1:0-15179 GCA_032164315.1 Malacoctenus gilli | reverse complement strand
AACAAGGCGAAACAAGTGTTTCGCCTGTGCTGTGGCGCAGAATTCAAAGTGCCTGTGAGACAGTGGGGAGAACATCTTCTTTACCAGTTGTTAAACAAGACACAGTTGGATAGTTTGCCGAAGCAGCAACCGCACACCCATCGCATACTGAGAGACAAAAGCACAGTGACAGCAGAAGAATGGGATCTTTTTCCCCCCTCGCCTTCCAACAAGAAAAGATGGCTGTTCAAACATCATGTTATTAAAGTCTGTGCAAACAGTCTGAGAAGGATCTGCAGTGTCTTATCACACCATGTTTTGATTTGAGATCAAATTCAAATGAAATGACGTTCCAAATGTGTTGGCTTTAAAAAAAAAAGAGAGACCAGCTGAAGGAGGAGGAGGAGGAGGAGAAGAACGCAGCATCTTGCCTCTTTTTCTGTTTGGGGGGCGAGGGGGGGGGGGGCTGGTACAGGAGCAGCATGCACGTATGTTCTTTTACATGATCAATGGCTCCTGGAGTGAGATGAAGCAGCGCCTCGACATCCTCCCTGTTCCACGTGAGACTCTGATCCTCTCCCGTCACAACAAAGAGAACAAGCTCCGAGTGTTGGACTCAGTGAATAATGCATGCTTGGTGCTGACTCGTTTTTAAAATCTGTTTTTCCACTGCAGACAGGTGGTCTCATCCTTTAAAGTCAGTGGAAAACACCAACAAATCTGTGCTGTGAGACGATCAGGTTAACTCGGACAGTCGTGGCGTTGCCCACCGAGCCAAACAGCTTCAGGAAAACAGGAAAACAGGGCTTCAGGAAAACAGAGGTCCCAGCTCTCCAGACTCCTTTTCTTTTAGAAGGTTGACTGAGGATGCTTTAACACCAGGATAGTGTGAAGGACTCATTAGAAACTCTTGCTTACAGATGATGTGACTCGACCAGGCCAAGCGTCACCTTAACCCAAATCAGCCTGCTTTGTCTTTCACCCAGCACTAGTCTGCATGTAAAAAAGGAAAAGGATAAGTTGGAAGTGCAGTCAGTTGAGCGTTCACAAATGCACTCCAATCATTCCTACAAAAACGTCCCTCATTAGGGCGTGATTTCATCGATTCATTGAAAGAACTCGACCAGGAAGCACTGCAGACCAAACACAGGAGCCTGACAAAGCGGGATCCTTTAATCATGTTGCCATGGCTACACAGGCAACAATCAATGTACACACAATCCTCAACTCAGTCTCCCTCAAAGCGGCTTGCCCAAGGACATGCAACACGTGGTCAAAGCAAGATGGGAGATTGAACCCATAACCTTCAGTCTGAAGTACAAACTGCTCCACCAACTACAGCAAAGCTTCCACAGTTACTCCACCTCACAGCTTGAGTGGATCAGTTTTGAATGGAGGGGATCCAGAAGAAAGGACGAACATAAACCATTCCAAGGACTTAAACTGTCTGGTTACTTGTGTCACCGGAATCGAGTGAATCCAAATGCATGTCATTAGAGATATGGGTCGATATTTATTAAAGTCACAACAAAATGTCAAGAATAAAAAGTAAAGAAAAACAAATTAAGACCAGATCTCCACAGAATAACTGAAGAGGTATTAAAGCAGATAATCCAAGAGGCAACTGAGGAAAACAACTGGAGACAAGGAACAAGGATGTCGCAATATGGAAACAGAAACTGAAACATCTATATGCTCCCTAACCAGGTGTGGCCATTCAGACAAGCAGGCACAGGTGAAACACATGAGGGTAAGAACATGTGCTCTTACACAAAGCAGGAAAGTCAAGGGGGCCTGAAAGGAGGGCAAATGTGAGACTTCAAACTAAAACCGGAAACGACAAGGAACAAATGTTAAACCTTACAGCTATTTTGCTGTGGAAGGTGAAGAAATGACAAAATGTAATAAAACTGCAATGATATTTAGAAACATTTTGTTGTTGTTCCTGTGTTGCCGGAAGACAATTAGGCTAAATAAAAGTAGACCTTTTATTAAACACATTTATGTAGTCAAAGAAAGGAAAACATTGTTGCTACAAATTATGTAATGCGTTTATATTACGGAGTTGTACTAGAGTATTGACTTTGAACATTTTTAAGAAAACTTTAAAAAATACCCATGAAATGTAGATTTTGTTACAGAAATGAATCATTCTGCAGCAGTAAGCTACGTGCAAGGCTGTAGCTGCATCACTGATTTATTATATATTCCCATTCACAACAACAGTGCGTACAAAATGAGCCGAAGTGCTTTTTTCGTTTATTGTGTAGGCATTTTTTATGGCACAACCTGACGTCGCGTCTGGCGGCGCCATGGTTGTACTAAAGGGCGGCGCACACACTTTGCGTGGTTATTTGAAAAAACGGACCAATCAGCGGGCACGTCAGGCGGACGCTGCAGGCTCTCCGTCGCTCTTACCCAATCAGCGTGCAGCTTGGCTGTTTGCCTTTCTTTTTGAAATCAACTCAACAGCAGAGTGACTGGCAGCCTTTCTGCACTATTGGGAACTACTTAGCTGTCATATCGGAACAATAGTTCGTTTGGGCTGTTCTCATGCACTGTGTGCAATACGCAGTGATGTGCGGACCTGGGGTATAACGCAGGGACGTTACGTCTTACTTGAAAAGTTTGTTGGACTGCCTACGAACAAGCAGGGATTCTTCGGTGCGTTGTTGCAGCACTTACCTCGCAGGCTAACAAAGTTAGCTTGAGGAATTCACCGGTGTCAGCGACCGTTTGACCGTCCATCTGGCTGAGTTTTCATCTGGGTTCTTCGGTTACCAACCCGTCAAAGCACCGGTAAGTTCGGCGTGTCCCCGTGTCGCTAGAGATTGTTTCAAACGTGAAACGTGAGAATTCCTTTCGTGAAACTGAGCAGGTAACTGGTGAGAGCAGCTAATGTTAGTTGGGCCAGCTGTACGTGTTGGTGTTCACTTCACCTGCATTTCACGTTTTTAACGCTGTAAACGGGGACGAGTAATGTTTGAAGGCCTGTCCCAGATATACAGAAGATGGACAAGTAGCGGCCTTGGGTCGCAAGACCGTCGAACCTTGTTAGTTTATCTCAAGTTCATCACTGCACTTGTCTATTTCCAAAGCAATGGAAATGACAATCGCCCTTTGGTAGAAACCTGCATTTATCAAAAGATGGGACAGGTCAAGAGTGTCAGTGTTGTTAAGTTGTCCGATTGTAAAATACCTGTCTAACACACTGCAGGTTCGAGTAGCTCTTACTGGAACCCTGTTTTAAATCACCCTGAATGTAGAAAAGTAGAAGTGATCAGAATCCATTGCAGAACCAAACACTGATCACAAACTGTCAAAAGCTAACCCAGTTTGTCCTGTGATCATTTTTGTAAGTTTGTCTACACCCTGATAACAGGACACTCGATGCAGTTGACCAATCATTGTCTAAACAACAGGAACTGTCCTCACTCAGTGGGAAAAACCAATCCACACACCTAAACACCAAAACTAGCTCAAAAGAAAGTCTGAAACAAGTTTAACAAGAGATGAGCTTCGCTGAATGACCACCACATGATGGAATTTAGGTCAGACCGTAAATACTGTAGTAATATTGGAGTACTGGAGTTTTCTTGAGGTAGTTTTTGAACACATCATTGTCAGCTGCAGCAATTTGTTTTAATTTTGATGTCCATTATTCTACCACTGATTGGCATATTTAAACATTATTGTCTCATAAGCGACCAGAACGTCATCAAAGTTTCAGTGTCAACTTTGTGTCCAGCTTGCTTATTCATGCCATGGTTCTTTCTTTGACACACATGTCCTCCTCCTCCTCCTCCTCCTCCTTCTCCAGCTGGTCGCGAACAAAAGTTTGACAGAAGTTGTGTTTGAGGTGGCGCCAGATTGTGTCTCTGTGCCTGGGATCTGACAGTCGGCGTGTTTTCCCCTCTTTGCCGCTCTCCTTCCCTCCTCTCCGCCTCGCCGTGTTCCCTCTCCACGCCTCTCTCCCTGTTCGCTGTAACTTTTGATAGTTTGGACACTCGGGTGCCTCGTCGGGTTCCTGCCATGGCTGACAGCAGCATCTTGACTTTGGGGACGGCCCGCAGCCTGCTGGTGGATTCTTCGGTCTATGATTCCAGGATTGCCGAAACCACCAAGGACCATGTGTTCCTGGGCATGGCGGGCGAAGACGGGGAAGGTCGGTCTGCTCTTTGTACTCTTGCCTTTCTCTTACGCTATACGTACTGTATCTTTATCAGCAGAAACAGTAACCAATGACCACAAAGACCATAAGGGGAGCAGAATCTACCCTAAGCCCCATCTGAATTCTTGGTCCAGTCACACACAAAAAACGTCAGCGTACCAAACCAGTTGGAAAAAAGTATCAAAGCCATGAGAAAAGGCCCCCTTCAAACAACTGTCATGTTGGTGGTAGCTACATACAGAAATCCTGCTGTATTTGGTTATATTTGCATTTATTTTGGACATGTCAAGACACTGTCCTGTCAAAAGAATGTCGCATATCAGATAAAGGAAGCTATGTTGACATAAAGAAAGCCAACACCTTCCTTCCCAGTGACACAAACATAGAGGTTGCTTACGCTTCCGTTCATAAAGTCTTGGAAACTATTTACAGAGAAATTAGAACTTTTGGATAATTTGTTTTTCTGAGGCTTCTGACTACTGTCATTGCTTCTTTTTGTGCATCTAAATCAACAACAGTCTCCTCGTGATGACAGGGAGTTTGTGCATGCAAGCACAGCACCATGATCCCAGATCAGCTCCAATCCTGGTTTTGAAAAAAGGGATATAGATGGGTGGAGCACAGTAAGAACATGCGCAACTTCAGCCAAGTAAAGCGACCGGCAAAGGTTGCAAAAGGAGAGTCCTCAGAATGATGTCACCTCTCTGGAAGAGGAGGTTTTGGAGCAAGAGTTTGAACAGCGCTGTGGCCACACCTGTCACAACTTGGGGCTTTTGCCATGTTCCCTCAGCACTTGGGTTCAACACGGTGCTGTAAACAGGACACTAAAAACAAGACTGTTTTATTAACCAGTGTGAGAATTTGCCATCAGGCGGAGATGGTTGCAAAAAGAATGTATGACTGACTAAAACACTTGTAAACGCCCTAATTTTGTGTTTTCGTCAGTGGAGAGTTGGGCCTCAGAAAGGCTCATAGAACAGGGAAATAGGAGCTCTAGCTAAATGTGGCATTGTGAGTGGAAAATATGCATTTTTTGGGGGTTCTGGTGAGAGATAAACAAAAAACTTGTATCTTGAGATAAGGGTCTGAAGTGCCCACGATGCCTCTGAGCATCGTCCCCATTTTCTTTTGATTGCGTTGCAGGCAGATAACTCGGTAAATGCCTCCTAAAACTGTAGCATATGTCTGAGAAGTCTCTCCCAAGGCTCCGCCTCCTTAAAGAAACCATTCGCCTGGATCATGAGACTGCAAATGACATGATTTTCATCATCGTACTTACACCCCTGCCTAATAAAACAAAAACAAAACAATCTATTTACAAACTTCGATCCTACTTTGGTTTGCCCTCACATGGAGCTCAGCTGGTACATAAGAACAGTCCCACTGTGAGGTGGCCATATTAAATAGTGCTGTGTTTTTGGTCAGATGGCTGTCGTGACAGCAGTCTGACTCACGATGCGTCACAAGACCACCCTTTGAGGGGCACGATTAAAGGTTTCATTGCTATTTTGGAGCCTTTGAGTGGGAGGGATAGAATTGATACAGTGTGTTTATACAGAGCACAACATGTACATATTGCACTTAGCCTCTGAACCTGTGGTTCTCAAAAATCTGCTGTGACCTCCTTTGGGCGAAGCAACTTTCTGCACCCCCTCAAAAATGATCAAAAAGCTGGTTGCGTTTCCCTTTTGTCTCAGAAATATTTATGACCAGTTCTTAGTTCTTTCTTATCTCCCTGTTTAATCTTCAGTGGAAATAACAAAACCCTTCACAGTTTTGAGAATCACTGTTTCGACACACATTTCCACCAGGCTGCTCCTCTAATCTGTGTCTGTCCCATTGTTTCCACTTGACCTTAACTTTTTTTTTTTTTTGCCTGTTCTTCTCTGTTCAGACATGCTGCCAAAAGTGGAGACTCGTGTTGTTCTGGTTGGCGACACGGGCAGAAATGCGGCGCTGGTCAAAGCTTTGCAGGTACTGGCTTTGTTTATTCAGATGATGCAGGACAATGTGGTTTGACAGACTTCATCTGATGGATTTGTGCTCTTAATGGCTCAGGTCTCTTTTCTTGGTTGTCAGAATTTCTTGAACATGATGCCAATTTGAGTGTTTAGTGACTCTGTGGCATCACAATGCTCGGCTCATTGCTGCTGTGACGGGTCAGTCACAAATCAAACCCTTGCTGCACACAAGCTGTACAGGCTGGACTAGAAAACAGCACTGATGCTGTTTTTCTCTTCGTCTCCGAGCTTCTGATTGGTCGTGCAGAATGGTGTTGTCTCTTTGGATCTAATAATGTTCCAAACCTCAGAGCCTCCAACAGATTGCCTCTAAGAACGATTTTGGACTCACTCAGTCATAACGGCTGTCTCACATAACACAGAGACTCAGAGCTGAGCAGTAGATCATAGAGATGCCTGTGATGCTGCGGCAGTGAAAGCTAGCTCCCTTTTAGCTGATGTTGGCATCAAACACAAACAATGTCATTGGGTCCAAAGAAGCTCCAGGCTTGTACCAGCATAGGTTTGCAGGGGGAAACTGGCAGGTAGGATTAGATTTGTTTACCAAGTTTCGCCATCAAAATTTCCTGTGACTGCAGTAACACAATGAGAGAAATTGTTTGTGTTTACCGCCTTGTCGCTGCTCTGTTTACCGAGCTGTCGCTGTTTGTCTGGCCTGACTGAAATCAAACCGGCTTGCATGTGGCCCCTGGACTCGACTCAACTTGACACTCCTGCTTTGAAGTATTGTTGCTTTGTGTGAGCAACACAAAAATTTGCTTGATCAGGCTGTTTAAATACACGACATGACATGCTGTCAAAATGCATAAACAAGAGGGGGGTGTGTGTGTTTGTGTGTGCGTGTCTCCGGCACGTTTGTGTATTTGTGCCTCAGTCAGTCAGCAGTGGCGCTGAAATGCGCGGTCTTTGAGTGGCACCATATGAAGGTGATTTGGAGGCGTGGTGGAAGACTAAGTGCTGCTAGAACGACTTCCTTCGCCGCTCTCCTGAGTCCTGTCACTTCTGAAGGCTTCTTGCTTAAATCATCCATTTCTCTCTGCCAGTCCTGCAGCGCAGCCACAGCCACAGACGCGCGCCGACAGCTCCATCAGAGCACTCTCGATTGCCTGCCTGACCGCCTGCCTCCGCCACTCAGTCAACCCCCAGAAAAAAAGCCCCCACCCCTCCCGCCCCACGCCACAGCTTTACGCTCCCCCTCTGTTTCTGTCCCTCCCCCCCCTCCCCTCCCCACCACCCACCCACCCTTCCCAAGGGCTTTGAACTTTTGCATTAATTTTTAACAGAAATTTCCTCCCTCCTCAGCTGACTCCCCTCCAGAGCATGGTATTTGTTTGAAGCCTCAGTCTTTTAGACTTTGCAAGGACACGGACTCCGCCCCGCCTTTTTTTCCCCCGCCACATCCTTAAAGCCATCCTGTCTTTTGTCCTCGTGGGGTTAATTTGTATGCACTTGCTGCTGTCTCTTTCCTCTTTGTTTTCCCCCCCTCTTTTCTCCACCCCTCTGTCCTTCTCATCTTTTTTTCCCTCTCTCTCGCCTTCTGCTCCTCCTTTTTCGAACGACAGTGTTTGACATCCTCTTCATGCTGGTTGGTTTTTACAGGCCATCAGACTAATGGAGGTACCTGTGGTAAAGATAAGAGAAGGCGAGGCGGTTGGCGAGGAGAAAACCATGATAAAATCTATAGTCAATATGGTACAGTATAGCGTCTGCCTGCGCGTGGTGCTGTCTGACACCTTTGATGGGAACTTGGAGGATTGCTGCATGAGTCTTAATTCACTGGGCACTCGTTTAATCATCAAGCATGTCTAACTCACTGATGTGGAATTGATTTGTGGGGTGGGTGGGGGGGGGGATTTAAACTCCAAGTGATGCAATAGCTGATATCCGTACAAGGAAGTGGAGCAGAGATTAGCACTCAAATGTCAATAAAAGTTCTCAGCTCGGGGATGATAATAAAAGTCATTCCAAAGGCTTTCTACATGGCATTTAAAGATGGCCAGTGTCCAGCCTGATCTAGAGATTCGAGTGTTGTATGCCGCCTTAAAAAGGTGCAAACTAAATGATTGGGGTGGCGTGATCAATAGCAGCATGTCAGTGACTCAGATGTTTGAGTGCTATCTCCTGTTCTGCCGTGTTGGGAACATTTGCTTTCTTCCTGAGAGTTAAATAAGTTTGTCGACTGCACAGCAACAGTAGAGACGGCTTCAACGGAAGTGACAGGATCGCAAGAGGATCTGAAAGTTGTAAAACAAGCTGGATGCTGTCATTCGTAACAAAATCAGAAGCTGCTGTTTCCTCCAGTCCTGCCCTCCACCTTACCACTGACTGGATTTAACATATGATAACTAGCTACAAGATATGATTTACGTCCTGGTGTTTGACGATTCTCTGTTGCCAACACCACCAAACAGCCGTTAACACACCTGCCACCTCATCAAGTGGACCAACGCTGATGAAACCCGCTTCATTTACCCCCCCCCCCCCCCGAACCAATCAGCCTTGTGCTCAGCACTCACAAATTTTTGACAACATTTATGCTCGTTTTTTTGTTTCTCTTTTTGTCCCTTTGTTTTTTCTGACAAAAGGCAGTTTCATCACTCCGTTCAGGAAGCCGTGAACAGTACTGCTGACAGAGCGGCAGCAGCTACCGCCGCTCCTCTGTTCTAAAAGGCTTATTCTTCAATGAGCCTTCAGCCATCTCGGGCAGACACCCCAACCATCGGGCACGTCTTTACACTCCCCCGCCCCCCTCCCGTGCACATATTGTATGTCTGCAGTTCCATACATAATCGGGCTTATCACAGCAGCACACGTCTCGAGTCAATTTACTTTGCAGTGAAGGTCATTCGGTGTTTGAATGTTTCGAGAACTTTAAAAATGAGACAAATTGCTCTTTTGAAATGCCAACATTTGGAAAATAGTGTTTTTTTTTTAACATAAATCTCACAACCAATCAGAGACCAGTTCAAACTAAACAAAACTCCGACCCAAGTGAAAGCCCAGTCCTAAATGTAGCCCACCCAGACCTGCACTAAAACCCTCTCAGGGATTTAACAGTTGAAACACTATTCAGGGGCCAATCAAAAACTAGTAACCCCCCCCCATTCAGATCTCACTGGTGTAAATCCAGCTGAAGCACTTTAGTCCCATCAAACCCTTTCCAGCTGAAGGGAGCGCACACAGAGGTCACCTTCACTTCACACACGAATGTACGTGTACTTGTTTATACTGCAGAAAGAAAGCAAATAGTATGACCTCAAAAGTACTTGAGAGTCGGATGATGTCACATTCAGAGGGGATCTTCACGTTCTAATTTATGTGTGTGTCATTTTGTTGTTGTCCTTCACTCACTGGGGGTTCTTGACAGATTTGCAAGTAGCATTAATGACGCTTTTGAATCGACCAGCAGTTTGTGGTTTGTTTCCTGTTCCCTGATATTCAAGCTTTATTGATCGAGCCAGTGAGTTTCCCCATGTACACATTGTATGAGTGAAGCTGTCTGTGTTCAGCCCTTAATGCTTTTGTATTCAATCTAACCTTTTGTTTTTCACAACTGATGACTGAAATCTTTGTCTGTTGGACTGGACCATGATTTTGGCTGAACTCCTCGCATTCTAATTTGATTTTGGGGTTAATGCCACCAAATCAGAGCTGATTGTGTCTCCAAGTTTGACTCATAAATCAACGCATTCATAAGGGATGGACCTGCATTGCCAAAAGTAACCATTTTGAAGTGGTTCCTCATTACTGTGCAAATTTCCTCTTGGTCTGTGGTGGAGGTATGACCACATGAGCAAACTGTTTTTGTTCAAGCTTTGGTTACAAGGAGCAACAAGCTCATTTGAAAACTGACTTTGTGCTCACGTTTGAAGTTATTTTGTTAGTTTTTACAAGAATATTTCGCTAAATTTCAGTTTTTTGGATAAAGTAGTCCTTTTTTAAGATGTATTCATAAATTAAGATGACAAAACCATTTTTTTTTAATTTCATTAGATTACAATTTTAAGAAATGCATTCTGCTCTGGTGTCGAATGAATCACCTAAGTATCTCTTTTTTTAATAGTTTGCTCATGTGGTCTTCTCTAGACTGGCCTCCTGAATTTGGACCACTAACTCATAAATAATACACAACTAATCGCCGAATTAACAAAGTCGACTGTGTCCAAATTTAACAGGTACTAATTTGCTGTTCAATCGTCTCAGTTGCGAATGTTGAGTTTGCCATGCCTCGCATCCTACCTCAGGATATCAACACCCCCGTGCTGATGACGGACAACGTGCAGGAGTTTGGCGAGGGGCAGAGCGCCGACTTTGAGACGGTGTTCGTCCTCTCACACTTCGACTCCGCCGACTACAGCTACCTCTACAAACACGAGAACCGCATCGTCGGGCCCCCCGTCGTGCTGCACTGCGCCGCAAAAGGGGAGGTGAGTGTTTGACATCATTGTCACTTTATCCAGAGGGTGGCGTTGGGGGTGGTGCGACTGAGAGTGACTTACAGGCCAGATGCTGTGTGATAGAGAAGTGGATTCACTGGTAGACCTCAGATGGGGAGTGCTTTCTTCAGAGTGGCTCCTCGATGCTGTTTAACCTGCAGTCCTCCTGACGTTAGGGGGGAATATGTTGCATCACAGCATTAATTTAAAGCAGACTGTAGCACCAGAATATGTCAGCAATTCTAAATCGCTTCAGGTGTTTTTGATAATCAAAAATTGACCGTTTCTGTTGTTTTTAACTGCAAGCACTGAATTGCTGGTGGGCAATTGGTTTAAAGAGATAAAACTCGCTTTCTCTTTCTCTCCCCTATATTCATTGTTAAGCAAACGTCCGTTCTCCACTATCTCTCTCCAACATGTTTCATCTATTCTTTCCAGCCCCTCCAGTTCTCCTGTCGGCCCCTCTACTCCACCACCATGCTGAACCTGTCGCTGTGCTTCACTGGTTTCAGGAACAAGGAGGAAATTGTGAGCTCGCACTTGCTGTCTCGTACCCCATTACAAAGGGCTGCTATGTTAGCGAGCAGTAGCAACAATGGAAAAACAGATGTTTATTATCACTATTTTGTTTTTGTTTTTGCTTAAAGGATTAAATATGTCAGGGTTCTCATATCCTGTTTGCACACTGTAGATCTTAGAACTCTGTATTTCTGTGTTTCTCAAGAAAAACCTGGTGAACCTGGTTCATCACATGGGTGGGACCATCCGAAAAGATTTCAGTACCAAGGTCACTCATCTCATCGCTTACTCCACCCATGGAGAGAAGTACAGGGTTAGTACACGCCTCCTCTAACCTCGGTCCAGCTGCGACAGTGTGCATCTGAAGTTGACACCAACCAACTGAAGCAGGTGGTGCTACTTTCGGTGTAGTTCTCGAATGCATTGTATTGGAGCCACAACAGGTAATCGCAGGTTATTCAGTCACGATGACAGAGTGGTTTTGATCAGTGTGAGCTGCCTGCTCCTTTTGTCTTCAGGCTTCCAAGTAACAGGCGGAGTTTTTCGGACCAGTGAGTTTTTTCGGACGCATTCTTCCGATTCATCTCTTCCACAACACAACTCGAATCTCTCATGCACTTTGTGGCCTCAACGACTCGCAGAGCATGAATGCGTTTCTGCACGGAGGCACAATTTACCACTGCTCTGGCAGTATATTGCAATGTTTATTTTGCACCTGTTTATCATGGTAATACATTTTTTCATGTGTTGTGTTGTGGTTTGTTGCATATCGTTGTTTCAAATACTTGTGTTGAGCTATGCAGCGTTTCTTTTTGTTCAGCGTCAGGCTTAAACAATGTCGGTTCCTTTCCCATCAGCGCGTCTCTTAGCGGTTGACGCGTGAACGAATTTTCACAGTTTCCTCTCGGTGCTGGTGAGACGTTGGCTGACTGCGGTGGCACTCGCACAGCTCGGCTCCTTGTCAACAAAAAAATCATCGAGCCCTCGGGCTCATTCATCCGTACTCTGTTTCACTCTAAACCGCCGTTATTGACATCAGCCATGCAAAGAACACTGGCGGAGCCGCAAAGTTTTTCTTTCCTATGACAAATCAACTCAGTTGTTAGAAAAAACATGACGCGCTCGATTGATTGTGGGTTTTTTTTTTCCCCCCGCGAGCTGAATGAAATAAATCTCGGCTGTCTTCCGGGCGTCTTTGGTTGAGGAGCAGCAGGGGGTGTTCAAGGCTCACCAGGATTTTTGGGGGCTTTTGGTACCAAGCTCACAATTATTGTGTAGAAAATATTGTTTGTTGAAACACGGTTTACGCCTGAAAATCTGCTTTGAATGATTTATCATTTGAAGAGATGGTAAAAGTAACTTTTTTCAGTAAAGGTACTGATATTTGTTTGAAAAATAATCGAGGTAGAAGTACTGTATTCACATCCTACTCCAAAAAAGTGAACAAGATACAGAAATGCACTGGGAAAAAAAGTAATTTTCATCTTTATTGATACATATTAGTTTCAAAAGAAGGGATTGAAAGTAAAAATTAGGAGTACTTGTACTAAGTTACTTTTAACCTGACAATCTGAGTCCTTCAACACCTACAGCTACATCTGAAGCAGAGCAGCATGCAAACTGCGTCTTCTATAAAAACAATTAGGCGTTATTTATTCAACACACTCTTTATCAAATCATTTCTAACCTTGTTTATGGATCGTGTAAGTGTAACTTGCAAAAACGTGTCTGATTTCACGGAGCAAGTTGCATTTGTACTTGGCTTCACTGGTGTTTACTTGTGTTCCCTCTGCGGTGGGGCACCTGTGTAGAAGGAATAAAGAATGATGGCGGCACAGCCCAGAATCTCGCCAATCCATCAAGATCAGAGCCGCCTCAGCACAGAAACCCGAATTACAAGCAAGAGATCGATATGAAACTGATATAAAGCAGCCCAAACAAAAGCTAAAGCCGAAACATTACATAACTCTGCGTGCAACAAAACAAGAGGAAGCGGCACTTCATCATGTCCTGAGAGTTTGATGAAAGTCGGTGGGTGCATTTCTTCTGCTGTCCGGCTTTATTGCTTAGCACCCTCCTGTTGGTCGTGTGGCACTGCTGCTTCTTTGTTTTTTTCCAGCCTTGCTTGACTAAGCAGCTAGTATACCATCGCCTTCGTGCCCTGTGTTGTTGTGTTCACTTTGCTGATGACTCCATACTTTCTTTGGGGGGGGGGGTGCAGTTGAAATGCAACTGTGCCAAACTGCTGTGCAGACCTAGACGAATTAGGGACGTCAGAGCCACTGAGCTGGTCAGTCATAGAAAAGGCATCAGGATGCTGCAGTGCTAAATTGTGACGCTTTCGCTGCAACTTGTCAGTCCAAAAGCATCAAGGTGAATGATTTCAGTGTTCATTGCAGTTTACAGATACCCGGAACGGATGACTGAAGTTACATGTTGTTCAACGTTTAATCACTTAACTGTGATTAAAATTGTGAGGGAGCAATGAAACCGAGAAGTGATACAAGTGGTTAATCGTGGTAGTGGCTTCACTTACTAAAGACTATGCCCAGAGGGCCACTTTTGTGGTGTTCATCCTCACCAAAGCTGGTTGAAGGATGTCCGCTTTGGAGCACAGTTTCACATCAGTCCTACAGAGAAGCAGGAAGTCCTCGCTGTGTTTTTCTGACTGTAGTCTGGAGGTTTCATCAAACTGATACAGCTGCATAAATTCCTTGAAGTGAAATGACAGGAAAACTGTACAGTTCCTGTCAGCGCTATATCACAATGTCTTTTATTTTGACGTGCACATGATCAAATGCAATCGACCAAATCCTAACCAAACCCCTGGTGCTTGGCATTGTGGGTACCAGAAAAAAGTCAAGTGCTCGGTGGAAGCAGAGTTGACGTTATCCTGCCTGGGAAAACTCGAGTAATGCCACACAAATGTCATTTTTCATCATTTAGGGTCAAAACCAAGTCACTTGTTTTGCAATACGACTCCTCGCCCACCCGGCAGGTTCCATCTGAATACCTCACAAACCTTTCGAGCTGTTCCTCTGACAAACAAACCGGCGCTGTTGAAAACATAACAACCTTTTCAGAGGTAATGAGGTGGATGAACTCGGAGGATCGTTGCGGCGGAGGTAGCTCAGGTCTGTGTGATCGTCAGATGGCTCCGCTGACTCAGAGGAAGAGGTGAACAAATCGTTTTTGTATCGACTTGTTTTCGTGGGAAATGATTTCTCTGTTTTGCGATGCAAGTCTGAGCGTCGGGACTCATGAAAACAGGGGGGGGCTTTTTGAGTGCTGACAGCCGAACTGTCTGCTGCCCGTAAATGTTCTAAACGGTTCCTGGATAAATGTCGCGCTCTTCTCTCGGCTGCTGTGTTTGTCTGCTCTGCCGTCTCTGCTGTTAGTTACACTTCTTGTCTTTTCTGTTCTCTTGCTTCTGTGTCATGACCTGTCAGCTTGCAGTGTGCATGGGGACTCCCATCCTCACCCCGTCCTGGATTCATAAGGCCTGGGAGAAGCGGGATGATGTGTAAGTTGAAGGGCGCCCATATGACATTGGGATGTCATGATGTAAGGGAGGTTTTGCGAGAGTTTTCTAAGACAGAAGACATGAATAATTCACAAAATAGTTCATACTAATTTATTCTTTTTTAGAGAATTGCCATGTTAAGTTTCAGACAGCGTTGGCTAAAACCTTTGCCTGATTTCTTAAACATTTTAATGAGTGCAGTGAGTGTGCTGGCAGATTGGATCGATTCCGTAACTGTGTCCATCCTTCGCCCTGAAGGAATTTCCATGCAGGCGAAGAAGACTTTCGCACAGAGTTTAAAGTGCCCCCCTTCCAGGACTGCATCCTCGCTTTCCTGGGATTCTCTGATGAAGAGAAAGCCAACATGGAGGAGAGGACGCTCAAACACGGTCAGTGATTTCCAATCTTTGAAAACATTGCCTCCATAGAGCCTCGCAAACTCCTCACGTGTTTCAGGTAAACTACAGGCAGATGACCCTCGCTTCATGCTTCAGTGGGGCCTTTCTGTGCAGAGTCTGCATGTTCTCTTC
>JASSRZ010034620.1:0-15184 GCA_032164315.1 Malacoctenus gilli | reverse complement strand
ACACACACACACACACACACACACACACACACACACACACACACACACACACACACACACACACACACAGAGCAGAGTACCATCTCAACAGGGGGTGTCCGTCTGAGAGGCGGAGCCAGAACAGCAACAAAACTCACGGCGGAAAAAGACCCAGGGCTACAAACCACTTTGTTTCTGTCCACTCCGCCGCCTGAAACTACTTCAGAAAGAAAATTGACGTGTTACCCTTCCTCTCCACGCTTGTTCTGTTTTTTCCGCATTTTCCTTTCGCTTCCGGTTCCGCAACAGAAGTTTCGAAAAATAAAAGCACAACATAAGACACATAACAACATACGCTTACACGCGAAAAAAATGAGAGAGAGAGAGAGAGAGAGAGAGAGAGAGAGAGAGAGAGAGAGAGAGAGAGAGAGAGAGAGAGAGAGTTTCATAGTTTTTATAGTTTTTCAGTATTGGCAATATTGTGCGACACATTCATAACAATCGCTTGAAAAGAGAAGAGAAGAGAAGAGAGGGGAAAAAACGTATGTCTCCAATAACTTCTGTCAGTTCATTTCATATTCGTGTTGTGATTTGGAAGGTGACTGGTCAAGTCAGACGAGTTGGTTTCGAGCCAACTTGACCCTCAACCCTTTGGAGCAAGGCCATGCTATCTTCAGGTGTAAATTCACACTTGTCAACCAATTTGATTTTTCCCTTTTCCTTGGTTTTTCTGGGCTTTTTTTAATCTTTTGTAATTCAGAGTTTGTCACTGTGTGTTCAGTGTGTTTAGCAGAGTTTATTATGTTGGCATGCAGGAGCTCGGTCTTACACGTTCGTGCTGCTCTACTGTCCCCGGGAAGTCTTGTCTGGAGCCTTTTAAGGACAGGTATGTAGACAAGTGACTGCTTGTGTTCACCTTTGACAAACTCAACAGGTTCCACAGTTTTAATCTCTTTTCACAGGAGGGGGATAGGGAACCTCCTTTTTGAGTGTGTTTCACAATGTCATCACTCTCTGATATTGTACTCATGATTTCTCTTGCAATAAATACGTCTGCATCAGCATAGTAGTTCAAGAGTACTTTGAATAGCGGAAAATAAAAAGGGTTTTACAGGTCCATTATATGCCTTTTATTTGCTAGATTACATTTTCTACATCAGTTTCAGATATATGAAGTATAGTCTGCAATCTAAAGAAGAGAGCTGGCAAACTATGCTCAAGCTGCATCTCCAAGCCATCAGTGTTATCTGCAGTCGAATCCTCCTCTTGAAAATCAGTTGCATCTTCAATATCACTTTCTCTTTCAGTTTGGACCACTTCACCCAAAGCTTCTGTACCCGTTCAAATTTGAAGTCTTAACTGCAGGCAGCAAATTGTGTGTTTTGTTTGCCATCATGGGTCCTGCTTTTGGCTCTGCTCATTCTGCCCTGCCTGCTCTCCCCAAATGTGTAAATGCAAATGTTAACAAATAAATGGCGGAGGGACAGAGAGAGAGAGAAGAGGGAGTGTGAGAGGAGAGAGTGAGGAGGACAGGGGAGGAAAGACTGGACTGGATCATGAACCACCTACTCCGCGTTTACCCTCAGGGTGTTTGTAGCTCCAGCAGTCTAGAAGAGATCCCACAGTCTGGCTGCTCTTCAGGTCTCCAGAAACACAGGGTCATGGTATTGCTGCCAAATAACCAGAACCTCTTTTATTTTGTAATTTTGCTTCAAATTGGCATTTGCATCATGGCATCATATGTGCTAAACTAACTAAAAATTTTCATGTGAATGTTATGATTATGGTAGTTAGACGCCTTGGCGAATGTCACTTAACAGCAGCAGTAGTTATCTCCAGAGATGTTTGTAATACATATGTTCAGAAAAAAAATTAAAAAGTAATGAAATTATAGCTGACAATTGGAACAACTTCAAACGAGACACAGAAAAAGTTGCCTTCTTCCCAAGTTCAAACTTTAAGGCTTAGAGGACAGTGTGTGGGAGTGGGTGATTCAGGCAGAGCGCCTTGTTTCTGCCAGGGGAATGGCTGCTTCAAAACACACACCAGGCCAGATCGAAAAAAAGGTCTGCATATACATACCAACATGTGCAAACTCGTTGCACATGCAAAAAACGTACAAACTGATTTACTACAAGGAGGCGCTTAGGGTTGCTTCTTTCAAGGGTGCCAAATACAGGGCCACATTCAGTTAATGCGTTTGCATAAATTTACAATATGGGGCATTCACGTGTAATGTGTGCGCTCGGAGGAGAAAATGTTAACACGTTGATTCATCAAATCCTAAAATTGTTT
The DNA here is from genome assembly GCA_032164315.1 of Malacoctenus gilli. NCBI lineage: Eukaryota > Metazoa > Chordata > Actinopteri > Blenniiformes > Labrisomidae > Malacoctenus > Malacoctenus gilli. Next base: position 12,910 of record JASSRZ010034620.1, on the reverse strand, counting down.
CGCTTGTCTAAACTCTGTCTTTATTTCAAAATTTCAAAAGAAGGTGCAAACGGTTTGTATTCATTATTGTGCGCACATGGCTGAGGATATTTTCATGGATCGACTCCTATCACTGAAAGAGGGAAATACTTGTTTGTTTTTTTACAATTTATTTATTGAATATTTCCAAACTCTTTCAATGCCCCCAAAACTACCTGGGAGAGTGATTCGGAGCAGAAAATTCGAGCTTGTGTTTCGGAGGGAATCTTGCAGCAGCATCTGTTTGTGCTGGACACAAATAAACAAATAAACAGGTACTGGTAGCAGTCTCAACCCGGCTGGCTAGTAAACGTCTTTTGCTGAGATGGTAATCCTCAATTGTTTGTTCATCTTTTTCCTATTGTTAGAAAAAGGTTCTGCCTGGTAATTAACGGGGAGAACTATCATTCGTATGAACAAGCAAATAAGAAATAGGAAACACTATACAAAAATGGACTGCACGGTGGTGCGGTGGTTAGCACTCTCGACTCACAGCAAGAAGTTCCTGAGTTTGCTCCCAGATGGGGCCTCTCAGTTTGGAGTTTGCATGTTCTTCCTGTGCGTACGTGGGTTCTTCATGGGTACTCCGGCATCCTCCCACATACCAAAAACATGTATAATGTCATTTGGTGATTCTAAAGTGTCTGTAGGTGTGAATATGCATGTGTGTGGCTGGTTGTCTCTGTGTTGCCCTGTGATGGACTGGCGACCTGTCCAGGGTGTACCCTGCCTTCGTTTACAGACGAAGGCAGGGTTGGAGGGGCCCCAGGATATTAAGCAGTACAGGCAATGAGATGAGATGAGACTGTACGAAAATGTGGTATGTTGGAGGGTCCACTTGTAAAAGGCAGGCATGTCAGACATGTGCGTGAGCAGTAATGGAGGACATAGGCATATGCAGGACATGAACGCATACAAAAATGTCATTATACACACATACGTGTGTTTTATGACATTTTTTATTATACAGTCACAAATTTTGTCACCTCGATACAAATATCATTAGAAAAACAGTAACCGCAGCATGAACACACATTTGTATGCAGACATCACAATACACTCAAATGTTAATGCATGGATCTAAATACGCAAATCATGTATCACAATCATGGATGCACGAATATGATCACACAACAAATATCTGTTTATTTTAGAAATCCCAAAACTCCCATTTCTGAAACCATCCATGATCTTCTACATGTATGCCGCCTGCCTGCCTGTCTGTCTGTGATTTGTAAATAAAACTTGGTTGTCTGGTTTGTCCAGTTTTCCTTGAATGAAAGGAGTGTTTTTCCCTTCTCCTGATGCACCGAGAAGTTCAGTCTATGTTGCAATCCCCCCCCCTCCTTCTGCACAAGTTGGAGAAACTGAAAAAAGGATCGCAACTCTTTTTCTCGCGATAGTAGCTTGCTTTAGCAGCCGCCATATTCTCTGACAGTATTTTGATTCGTATCTGCTTGAGTGAGTAAAAAGAGAAAAGTGACGGACTGTCGAGGGGAGGGGGGGGGCGAAGAATAGGAGCTGTCAGAAAGTTATCCCCGACTCTCTGTCACACGGCGGAGACGTGAGGCTCGTTATCTCCCCGCTGACTGGCTTTGGAGAACACAAAAGGCCCGGGGCCTCGGTGCGACTTGGCCCTTCGTCCCCCTGCTAGTAGCTGGAGCCCTCTTCGCTGCTCGTATCCAAGCTCCGTGGCCCTCTGGAGGTCCGGCGGCGGTCTCGGGTGTTGAAGGCAGCCCGGGGAGCGGCGGCGGCGGCAGTGGAGAAGAGAGGGTGAGACCCATTTCTTCGGCACAGCTTTAACCGGAGCAAAACCCGATTTTTGTGTGAAATGGACGAGCACCGGCGCATCGATAGCGACCAATCCTCTGAGAAGTTGTCGTTTGATATTGTGGGAAAAAGGAACACACAACTTTTCAGCTGTGAAAAAGTTTTGTGTACAGCCCGTAGCCAACTAACCAAGTTAGCTAACTCGAATTGTTTGGAGGTTGACTCCACATTGGGCGAATTTAAAGTACCAGAGTATATTGTCGAAAACCCTTCCTTAGTTTCCCCCCTGATTCCTGCCTAATATCACCGGCCAGGTGGTTTTATGGCTGTTTTTATCTTAGCATGAGCCTTTCTTGTTTTGTAGCATATGTTAGCACATGCTAATTTTCCATTGAGCTCTAATGTCGTAACATTAGTCGTGGATGGAAACTTTAAATCATGAAAATAAAGCTTCCATTGAAACTTTTACTTGGGTTACTGGCCTCTAGTATCTTGCAGTTCCACACCAAATAGTCGTCTGTCCTTTAATTCATAGCAAAGTTTGTGTGCACCGCTATTTTAATTCACCTATAGCGATGCTGATCCTTTGCTGTACAGTTATGTGCTTATTCTATGTTGTACACGTTTACTGAACACCAACAAACATGTGTTTGCATATAAATGCTGCGTGAAGAGCTCGTGCTCTCATTTTCACAGAGTGTGGAAGATTTGCAAACCTGTTGTCAGTGAGAAAACCTCACAGTGCACAGCTGAGTGTGTGATTATTTGACAACATCGACACAGGCCCGAAAAATTCAGCTGTGTGACAGTTTAGTTCTTATTGTGAAACAGCTGAATGAAATTTAACTGGAGAGATATATTTCAACCCATCAGCATTTTACATTTTTCTTGTAGTTACTGAGGCGCTGCTGGTTTCTATAGCAATGGTGTGATTAATTTAAGACATCTTTGGACAATACTTTGGATAAAGTGAGTCATTTGACAGTTGATAGAATGTGACTGCTGGGAATGTTGTGCTGGACATTAGTTGGATAGTTGGATGTGTTTTCCACTGTTCATTTTTTTTCTCAGCCCCTGCTGTTATCGTCTCTCATACCTTTTTTTTTTGTCAAACTTGTGTTATATATCAGACCACTATTAACTAATGGTATCATTTGAACTCATGGTAGGTGACTATCATCATGAAGCCTCTTCTACTCACTTTTCTCTAGCTTGCCTTTTTGAAGCTCGTCTTTGTCAAATCAGCAGGTAAATGTGCAAAATGGTATTTGTGCCTAGAAAGCTTGACAGCTGCACCTGGAGCCTTTTGCATTGATCTACGCACATTGACTGTTTTCTGAGAGTTGTACAATTTAACCACTGAAAGGCCTTGTCCTCACAAAGGTGAAAATGTAATCAATTAAAAAATTAAGCGTTTTTCGTGAACATAGCATCATACCAGGAAAGGTTGTTGTAAAAGCTCTTGCATATCTGCCAGGCATGTAAGTGGTGTTGTAAGGATCCCCCAGAGACAACATAGAACCTATGTAAACAAGCTGAACCCAGATGATGAGCAGGCAGGTTGAGGGAGAGGTGGTGCATGTTGTGTCATGTACTGTATCCAACATTGACTCAAGGGTTGGACTTCCAGATATACGTTTACTCTGGAACCCCTTTTATAAAAAGTAACATTTTCAATGTTTCGTGGGGTAACGTGTGGCCAGTGTGATGAAGCCTAAATAACTGTGGCATTAGACTTTATCCTGTGAGAGCACAACTTACTGGAATAAATTTGCTCTTGCTGATATCAAAGTTTTAAACAATTCAACCTCTGAATGCTAAGACTGGATAAGCTCCAAGTCTAACTTTTCAATCCTTTCTGAACCTTCCAAACCTTTATTTTTTTGCCACAATTGTTCTTCAAAATGGCACCAAACTTCTATAGTCACATGGCTAAAGGCTATATACATATAATGTAGCATCAACAATGTAGTTAGTGCTCTGGAAATTTAATGAGGGACTTTGCCTTACAAATTGACCCGTATTTACATGCGGTCCATACAAGCCCACACAAGTCGGTTACTAAATATACCCAAGTTAAGGTGAGAAAGATGCAGTTTTTTCAAAGTTCTTAAAAACTTTTCTCAACTTCTCCCAAACTCTTATCACCCATGTTTGACCCAGCTGCCCAAGCAACAAAGTGTTTGTGACCAAAAATGTAGCAGTTAATATGATTGCAGTATTGTTGCAATGTGCTTTGCTCAAAAAGTATCCATATATACACAATTCAGCAGTCATTGAAAGTTTTTATCACGCTAAAATTGATTGGAATTTCAAAAAATAACCTGACCAAATTTTTTTAAAAAAGAAAGTGAAAACCAATTCATAGTGCAAGTGTTTAGAACAACACAGATTGTAAGTTAAATTGAATTTGTTTGTAGTGGTCACGGAGGAGGTTTGTCAAATGTTACCTCACTTTGGAAGAACTTTTTTTTTCGCATTTTATGCAGATGGGTGACTTTTGGTTAGTTTCTTTTTGGCAGCCTTGTGAAATCCAAATAATGACCAGACTCCACCTCAGACTTTGTTTGCTTTGACGGGTGAAAACTGCGCCATACTTATGCATTCTGAGGCCAATCACTGAAAACTGCATATGCACCTGAGTCTGAGGTGGGGCTGCTGCTGCTTTGGTGTGAAACAGACTCAAAGTCGCTGCTTTTCCAGGCAATGAGCATTTTCTCCATGAGTTGTTCCTCTCACTGCACACAGCTGGCCATAGCAGTGACAGAGAGGCAGAGGAGTATGGGAGGTGTCTGTGAAAGGAAAAGTAATGTTTGTGTTTTGCAAATGTTTCAGATATGAAGCAGAAATGGGGTTGTTTGATGTTCTGTGGAGAAACCAAACACTGCTCATCTCTTGCCCACATTGACGTAAAGCCACACTGGATCTACATGATGCAGCCGCTCTGTGGTGATATTTTTGAAGCAAAAATTAGCCCCACTGCAGAACTTCTTAACATCTGTTGTTCATATAAAGAAGAAGCCTAAAGAAGATAAACATAATTATTGCCATAGCTTTACACAACACGAAGAGTTTTTACCGCATTGCATTTTTGGACAAGGCTGGTATTATTCAGCATCTCTCACTATTGGGCCGAGCACAGATACCTCTGTTGTTCTAGCCTATTTTAAGAAGTTTTATTGTATATATTTAGTAACGGAGCCTTTTTTAATCTGAGAAAAGACAGCCAGATTTTTTTACTCACAGGCAGCTGCTTGATTATGGCAACACTGAGTAGCAGTCATATTTTGATTTGGTTTTGAAATCACAAATATTTAACATGACTTTTCATTGACTTTGAAGTTCTGAGCTGGTGCAATAGCCCATGGAGCTGTGCTGTCAAGCTTGTCCTGCATAGATAAGTGGAGATTAGAACAGGAGAACATGTGTTTCCTCTTCTGCTCCTTGTGGCTTGGCCAGGGACGATTTTGTGAGTAGACATTCAATACCTGCAGCTTTCACTTTTGAGTGTTTCTTATGTTATTTTGCAGAAAATAAATATATAATGTATACATATAGTCAAAGCAAACCAAGATATAGAATTGGGTCCATGTTGGCCAGTCAGTCAGTATACAATGGCCTCCAAAGTACCACACAGTGCAGACTGCAAAAGCAGTGCTGCAAAAAACTAACTCACAATCAAGTTAGAACAATCCACTGTTGTGGCTGTTAGACTTAGTAGCCGCACACAGAGTGTACAGGGGTTTGTAATCCAAACCCTCACAAGAGAAGTTTTTATATTTGTTGTTAAATGCTCAAAACCCAAACCCAAAAGTCTCTAAAACTGCATGGTGCATAGAGCTAGTTCTCGTTCTGCCTAACAAAAAGATCTGCCAGAAGCAAATGGCAGTGCGCCTCGACATTGGAGCTCCCTTTTTATTTGGCTGAAAATCAGGTGAAATATTAAATGCTTAAAGAAACATTTGGGTATATAATTTTACTATCTTCAGATTTTATTATCAAGCTTGCAAACACCAGTGGTCCTTCTTGTTCCTACTTCATACCTGGTACAGCTGAGCCCCATTCTTACGAGCAGCATTCCCAAAGTCAAGATTTGTTCACTGGATTGTGTGCGTTCTTGGGTTGATTTCTGTGATGGAGTGACTGACTTGCCGCTTCTTATCAGTGGGGACGACGGAGCTCGAGAGATTGAAGTCAGGGTCGTTGCTCTGTTTCGTCAAATCTCTTTGGCAACTTCATATTGTTTTGATGAAATTGTGGCATATTATCCACATAAATTTTGATCTCATTTTGAAAACGAGGAATGTGTAGAATTGCAATGAGTCACTGCTCAGTGAGTGAGTGAGCATGAAGGCACAGCCATGACTTGCTGCGCTTTGAAACCAGGACTGCTTTCTGAATTGCAAATTTGTCATTAAGTGTGACCAATGTGTGCAACATCAGGCGGCGACAAACGACTATTATAATAGTCACTGACAGTTAAAACAAATATTCGTCAGCTGACTCATTGACCACAGCTGGTCAGTATTGAACGTGCCACTTTTAAAGCTTTCATGCTGCATTTGAAATGAAAAAAAACCCACAAAAAACTAATTAGACATAGTCTATGTCCACTTTTTATCTTTTGAAAATGAAATTGAGGATTTTGAACACATTGAGCCCCATTTGCATTATTTCACAAGCTGATTTAATTTTAAAAATCAGTGGTTTAGCTTTTTTTTTTTTTTCACCTTGCATAAGTCTGAACAAGGGATCTGTGGACACCCAGTCTAGACCAAACACCTGTGACTGTTTGGCTGTTAATTGTAAACAGGTCCATATATCTTTACTCACCACCAGACGAACAAAGGACTCAGTGAATTACTTTAACTTTTGGGAGGAATTTGCCAGTGACATTAAGTGCCAGTCACTTCATGTCTGACTGCTTCCTCAACTACGGCAAATACAACAAAGTACTGACAACTTTTCAGGGTTCAGTACCAACCATTTCCTGCATAAACCTCAGACAATAGTGATGCAATTATTTTTTTGCTGTGTGGTATTTCGTGAGCATATTGCGCTTACCTAATGCTAACAGCAGGAGGAAGTCAACCAGAGTAAAGTGCACAACATTCTCGTCAAGATTAATGTCACTTGTCCTAAGTCTGTGTAAAGTTTAATTTCTGAACACTCCTAGATTAGAGTAGAGATGTTTAACAGCTGGTGGATGATAACTGTTCGTTTACTCCCCCATTACGCTCTGTTTCTTCTGAAGGAAGGCTCTGAGGTTGGCTGAGGTGGGGACGGGAGGCTAACCTTTGACTGTGTCCCCCTCGTTTTACAAAGCCAAGGCTGGCAGGTTGTGCCTTAACACAGGTGGGAGCTCAGTGACTCCTTATCGGATAGCTAAAAAATATTGGAGGTGCATTTAGAGGCTCTCTGTGTCGAAGTGTAATTATGGAGAAGTGTAAATTTTTGTGAAAACAGGCTTTTATGTTGTTTGTTTTTACTGATAGAAATTAGCAGTTTATATTTGTTTTGGAATGCGTCATTACTAGAGATGTACCAATTGCTAAATTCTTGTCCGATACCGATATCCGGTTTTAAAGGAGGTTTGCCCTGCCGATACTGATTTTTCCAATACCGATTTTTTTTTTTTTTTTATATGAGAAAAGTTAATCATATAAAAGAAGTGACACATTTTTTTGGCTCAAGCAATTATTGGCGGGCCCTGCCGACATGCTTCCGCAACTCCCCTTTCAGGAATGAAACATCACAAGAAAGAGTTTCAAAAGGGCCTCAAGAGCAGATTTATTTTTAACACTAACCATAACATTCAGTTCAGTTTACAGGTTATTAACTTCAAATGTCACATAAATATCCCAGTCGTTTCCTTGAACTACTTTTTCAAAATAAATATTGCAGCATACATGATGAAACTAAAATGTGTCAGGACGAAGCAAACACTTTCACTGTTTGGCTCCAAAAGAAGGTCCATAAATCAAAATCTTTCAACCGCTTTCAGGAAACATAGGTGGTCAGCGCGCACGCAGTGCGGAGCGCAGGTGTGAGGACGCGTCTCTTATCCTGCGCTGTTGATGCGCTCGTGTCTTAAAGCGGCACCACATTCTGCAGACGAATGCCACTCAGTCTCATCTGCTGATTGGAAACAGATCATTATCGAGCTGAACGCTTTCTGATCGGTGGTCGATTGATCGGTGCATCCCTAGTCATTACCCAGTTTTATGTTGGCTGATGGTGTTGTTGTTGTGGTAGCACATGGTCAGCCTCCATTGGCATTCCACCGCCGTATCAGGAAAACCCAGCTTTATTGAGTCGATTCTTCAGTGTGTGTCAAAAGCACTAAAAACTCTTTACCAGTATTTAAATGCTTCTTATAGGCCAAATAAAAGCTGAGTTATGAGAAAAGTTCAGAACTTTTTTTCTAGACATTTTTGTCATGATTGTTGTTTGTTTGGTGCAGGAAGAAACAAACCAAACAGGGTCACCTTGGGAATGTGCAGTGCTTCAAAAAGGGGTACAAAGTGCTGGTGTGTGAGAAAAAATACCAACACTTTTTTGCTATTGGTTGTAAGAAACCACCACATTTTGTAATCCAAGAATTCTATAGCAGGACCCAGTGTTGGGCTGCCAGGGAAAAGGGGAAAGTTGGGAGAATCTTGGCTGCAGAAGAGAGAAAGAAAAGTGACTGAGTTTAAGCATAGAAATGAGTTAATTACCACCATTTTATTGGGTATACTGTGTGTCGTGACTTTCTGTTTAGTATCTATTGCAGTAATTTTTTGTTTTGCCTGTGAAAACATTGGGGTAATTGCTAAGTATGGAGCAGGCCATGCTGCTCTACTTGGAGTTGGAAGAAGCAGCAAGAACACTGAGCCAAGGTCTGAGCTTGAGAGTGTGACGATTGAGCAATGATCCTCGTTTCATTTTGGAGGGGAGAGAGATGAAGAGGAGGTTCCAATGAGCACAGAGACAACTGTTCTCTGTGCAAAGCAGGGTTGCACAACATGCCCACTTGGTCCAGGTTAGCACTCGCTCAGGCAGTGCAGCCATGCATCTGCTCTGTTTCGTCACTCTCCTGCTCTATGTACTTGCTTTTTGTTTTTAAATAGTCTGACACCATTGACATATTAACGCAGCATCACGACAGCAAGTTGTTACATGGCAGTTTACAGCATGATGCATTTTCTGATCTTTATAAAATGCTGATTCTTTCTCAAATCAAAACGCTGGTGTCATCAAGGTCCCCTGTCCTTTCCCAGATTTTTAGAGTTTCAGTGCAACCTGATGCTCCAGCAAGCCCCATGATCTGATCTCTACAGGCTAAATGCTGTTGTGCATTTAAGAATTCTTAATGCTTTAATGACTAACATGTTATCAAAATGTTATGTTTATGCTTGGGCCCCACAGACTCAGTGGTTCCTGCTTTTATGAGTTGATGAGCAACTGTTGCTTCTTCCTCCATCGAAGTGACATGTTTACTTGGAGTCTGCAAAGTTTTGTTTCCTTTTGGACAGCATCCTTACTTTCATGTAATATCTCACCAGCTCACCTCTGAATTTACTACTCAATTTAAAGTATCACCATGGTGGATCAGCCTCATGCACCGCTTGCCAAAATGCATCCATCTACATGTTATTTAAGTGCCTGAAGCCGCTAGTATTTATTGAGTGTGGCAATAAATGTGGTTCTTTAACAAACAACCTGATGCACCGAGTGGATATGTGGATATCTGATGTGTTGTTGCCTGCTGATTGGGGCAGCTTACATGCTTCAGTCTTTCCGAGGACGAACGTCAAAGAGCATCCGTTCCATCATTTTTTCTGGAATCGCTTACCCCTTTCATGCAGACCATTTTACCCCTGGGTTGTTAAGCCCTCTCTTGTGTCATTCCCTTGTGGCAGGGTTGCCTGTTTGCGAGGTACCAGTGTGTGTTTTGAGATCGTTTGATCTGTCCCCTCTGACTTCTCAGAAGGTAGAAGCCATGCTTGAAGTCACGTCAAGTATGACAAATAGACTTGCTGCAAAAGTTCAGATCAGTGCCGTCTTTGCTAGTCTGTGTGAATGGCTCTTCTGGTCATCTGACAGCACAGATGCAATATGGTACTGTGACACTGTTGCCTGAATTGTCTGTGTGAAGGGGGCTACTGGCTTCCACAGGTGCTGCTAGAGTTACAACACCTTGGCTTGTTTAAGAAAAAAAAAAAAAAGTCAGGTCGTAGAAGGAGTGTGTGGAGTAATTTTGCACTCAGGGGAAGTAATTAAAGACTCTAAAATTTGTACACATTTGTACTTTGTTGTTCCTTAAGGTCCCATGACATAGCTGTATAAGCTATTTCATGTAGTAGGTAAGCTGCATATGTTATTTATCAAAAGAAAAAAAACCCTTTTTTTCTCGAGGGGAGGTTTGTTTTGGCAGGCCAGATTTCCCTCCTCAGTTAAAACGCTCCGTGCAGCTCTAATGTCATTTCTGATTGGCTACAACGGGCATAAATCAGATTGTTTGAACACAGCGAGGACACACGTAACTCTCAACAAGCAATTTATTAAACCACGTTCTCAAAACCACAGAACCGAGTAAACCTCGGTGTCAGATAAGGCTCCACGGTATAACGATATGTTTCGTCTAAACGATAGAAAAATTCTATCGGGATACATGAGCTGTATCGTTTCTACCGCGGTGTCGCAAGAAAAAAAAAACTTTACTGCAGTTTTTTACGTCGTGACGCTCCACATACGGCATGCCCACACACACTGCTGCCACTGTGAAAAACAAACATGCATGGAGGAGACGGGTGTTTGTGGCGAAAGAGAGGACAACTCTCATGCATCAAACACAGATGAGCTAACGCAGACGGAGGAGCTGCTGCCTAAACGGTGGTCAATGTCGGTTGTGTGGTCGTGGTTTTGTTTTAAAAGGAGCGACAAGGAGTAGACTGCTCGCCGTCACTGCTCGGAAGAAAGACAACAACGAGACACAGCAGCAGCAGAATTTGGCTGAGGCGTATAGCCGTGGAACATTGCACCCAAAGTCCTCCCGATGGTGGAAAGACTTGACCAAGTTAAGGAGAGACCTTGAAATATAAAAGTTTGAGAACCTGTAAAAGTCTGAGATTCAGAAACGCAATATAGACACTATGTAAAGTTCAACATTGTCAGATATTTTTTGGGGGTGTTTTCACATCCATGTTACTTGAACTACCGTACTTTCCGCACTATAAGGTGCACCTCAAAGCCTCCAATTTTCTCAAAAGCTGACAGTGAGAATGAGAATTCACTTTTCTGGGGTTTTGGGTGTATAATATGACCCTTTCGGCATTGATGAGGCCATGTGAATGTCAAGAGTGAGTGTCAAAGTTCCTGTTCATGGTTGCTCAGCTTTCTCTCTTTGTTCAGAAACAGTCCAATCCAAAAACAGATTCTCATGCTATGAAAAACTGGCATGCTACGTATTTTATTTTCTCTAATGAGAGCACACTCTGAAGTAAACAGTTTTCCCCCTTGCATCCCCAACCCACCCCTTTCATTGACGCGATGGAAGTGAAGTAGGGTTTGGCAGCAAACTGATTTTAAAGAACAATGCTATACCAACACTGAAGGACGCAGTGACATCATCACCACCCGTAAGTTTATTTATTTTGTAAATGCTGTCTTGTCAGATAAACGTAATTCCCTGTCTGAAAAGCCCATGATGCTAACAGATTAGCTACTCTGGTTAGCAAACAAACACTGCCAGCAACAGTGGGAATGTCTGTATTTTTAATGAGTCATTTTTTGTATCTGACACCGAGGTTTACTAGGTTGTGTGGTTTTGAGAACGTGGTTTAATAAATTGCTTGTTGAGAGTTACGTGTGTCCTCGCTGTGCGTAAACAAGCTGATTTATGCCTGTCGTAGCCAATCAGAGATGAGCTCAACTTGGTCTCGAGGTAGAGCCGCATATCATTACCGCACGGAGCCTTTTCACTGAGGAGGGAAATCTGGCCTGCCAAAACAACCCCCCCAGTGCATTTTTTTTCTTTTGATAAATAACATATACAGTTTACCAACTACATGAAATAGTTTATACTGCTATGTCATGGGTCCGTTAAAACAAAACCACGACCACACAACCGACATTGACCACCGTTTAGGCAGCTCTTCCGTCTGCGTTAGCTCATCCGCGTTTGATGCACGAGAGTTGTCCTCTCTTTCGCCACAAATACCCAGCTTCTCCATGCTAGTTTGTGTTTTTCACATTGGCAGCAGCGTGTGTGAGCATGCCATATGTGGAGTGTCACGACGTAAAACAATGCCGTAAAGTGTGGTTTTTTTTGACACAGCCGCAGAAATGATAGAGCCTATGTTTCCAGATAGAATTTTTCTATTGTTTAGACGAAACATATCATTTTACCGTAAAGCCTTACTGCTGGTATGCAGAACCTAAAAACTGACCGATAAAACAGGTTTATCCATGAAGCCGTATATGGCGCCATGGTGCTTTTTGAGTCACACTTGTAAAGCTGTATATTTTATATCCATTACATGTGAACTGCAATAGTGGCTAGGTACTAAGTTCAAAACAATTAATTAACCTAATAGTGGGTGATAGTTCCATTTTAAGATGCAGACTCTCCTGCATATGTAATCAAGCACTCTCTACACCAGTTGTTCACCAACCACCAGGGGGCGAATGCTTAATTAAGGTTTCTGGTGCTGCCTAAATAAGTGATGTACGAGCACACCTTGCAGTGCTACTTTTATGTCACTTTATAGCATAGCCAGTGTGATAGCCAGTCATGTTAAAAGAAGCAGCAGGTGGAACGAAGGAGCAGTGTGGTCGGAAGCTAATGCCTCCAAAGGATCGGCCTCTGTGGTTTGGAATTGTTTTGGATTTAGGAGGAGTGATGTTGAACAAGAAGAATTGGGATTCCAGTTGTGCATCTTAGATATGTTTGATTTTTGTGATTATTTAATGTTCATTCATAGTTTCATCTCACACAGAAAACTGTTCCTATGTTTGTTTAAAGTGGCCCTATCATACACATTTTGGATGTATTGGTCTTCATATGCAAGTCCACAATGACAGAAATTCATCAAGCTCTTTTTCTCAAACACCGTATGTCATTATATCTCGATCGTCT
>JASSRZ010034617.1:0-15191 GCA_032164315.1 Malacoctenus gilli | reverse complement strand
TATTGATTAGAAATGAAGTTATATGTAATTTTAAGTTACTATGTCCTTATGCGACAAGACTTCTGTCAATGACTGTAGGTGCAAAGGATGCAGTGACTAGTTTTTCAGAATTAGTCAGGGCAAACAAGTACCTGAATTTAGTCATATAACACACATGACAGAAGGCGGTCCTACAGATTTATTCAATATCAAAGTCAAAGAACCACTCTGGTTGAATGTGACTCCTAATTTACTCACAGAGATATTTGAGGTTACATGTAGACTCGATGAAGACACTATAGACACAGAATTCCAACAACAAGACAGTGTTTGGGTTCAGGTTTGGAAAGCTGTTCCTTCCAGTCACATCCCTCCAGGTCTGACTGCCAGTGTGAGTATTGAGGTCCCCAAGTAGAACTGTGGAGTCCTATGTCACAGGAGCATCAAGCTACTGCTCTTGGGTTCTCAAAGAAGGCCGCATATACTCAGCATTGCTGTTGGGCAAACAGGTGAAAAACAACCTGCTGTGAGAACTTCTTTTCCCCATGATTGACAAAGTGCTATGACCAACATTAGGGGTGGGTACTGGCAATAAAACCTTGCAATACAAAACACATCACAATAAATGTCTGAAAACATGGGGAAAGTGATCAGTCCTGTTCCTGAATGACTGCACAAAATTAAATTCAGATATTGTAGTCAGTCACTGTCCCAGATTGAGAGATTGTTTGGAGAAAATGATGACACAGAAATACCGCACAAGTGCTGCATGTTACTGGACACTCATGTAAAGTAAAAGTAGGTGCAAAATAAAGTACCTAGTGACTGACTGAAACGTATGACTATAGCTTGAGCTAGAGACTTTTGGGTTTCCCACCAGTAGAACTTTCGTCCTTTTTCTTTAACTTTGCAAAGTCCTGCAGCATTTTCACCACCATTTTCCTGACAAACCAACCCTTCAACAAAGCCACTTTTTCCAGCTAAGTTGCCTTGCTTAGGAGTACAGTCTTTGGAAATTGACTGAAACTTCAAAGTGAGTGGAGGCTTGGCGATGTGTTGACTTTGGCACTGCAGACAACCCTCGGTTCCATCTGTTCCGTTTGTCATTAAGCAAGTTTCATTCCAACAGTAAATATAGAAACTGTTAAGGCCACCAGCCACCATGACAAAACAGCCAAATCAAATGTAGTTCAGCGGTGCTCCATTGCAGATGCTGTGCTGCAGTCTGTGAGCAGGTGCTGCTTATAGCTAACAGCCTCTGATTAGATGCAGATAGAAACAAGGGTGAAGGACGTTCAGTTGTAATGCTGAGGATTGACACATGAGAATTGCTAACTCCCATCACCTGAGACAACTCAGCACCTGGATAAACTGAGAGATGGGATCATACTTGTCATTGTGTTCCTTAGACCAGTGTTTCCCAAACTTTTTTCATCTAAGGCACACATTTTTGTTGGAAAAAATCTCGAGGCACACCACCAACAAAAATCTTAAGAAACTGTTCTATATTTGAATGAATGAATGAATGTGGTTAAAATCCAAAAGAATAAACATTACTGTGTCTACTGTTTTAGACTTGCTCCATAAATATTACAACAATAAGAACAACATTTTAAGACCTCCTGCTGTTCTGGCAGCAGCTGAGTGGTTCTCACAGTGAATGTCACTCCTCGTCTGTGTTCCTTGTGTTGGTGTAAAATGCACAATAAATGCTGGTTCTCCCATAGAACTACATGGTGGGGTTTTCGTAGGTCCTCAAGCTCACCACAGCCGTCAGAGCATCACTGCTATTAATCGCACACAGCAGCTGATCCTCACACAGACAACCTGAACATGTGCCGATGCAGCACAATCAGACCGACACAACTGGAAATGGTTTGGCAATCCTGTTTTAATGTGCTCCGTAATTAATGTTGGACAATTTCCCACAGCACAGCTGAACATCTATCACGGCACACGGAAACACTGCCTTAGACTATAACCTCATAAGGCTTTAGACACAGAGGGTTTTGTATGTTTTCCTTGTCCATGCAGCGGTGGGCTTTCCCTCGGATCTACTACCTGTGAGCCTGTTTGGTCATAGGATATCAGACTGACCCAAAGGCTGCCCCAGGGTACTGATGTGCAACTGGCACAGCATGCTCATCAGCATCAGCATTATGCTCCAAGCATCCGGGACTTGGGGGAGGTGCTGCTTATCCATCCGAGACTGGGAAGGGAGGTGTGGCCCTTCACTGGCATCTAGAGTTTAACCATGGATGCCAAATCAAATCATTTCCCAAAACTCTGATTATGATCTTGAAAAAAATGGCCAGGGCATTGGTCCACTTCTTTGCTACAGTGACAGTAACTCGGGATTTTCCCTAATCAAGGAATGCCAGATGCCTCAGCTCATGCCTATTTGTACAAAAGCTGTCTGAAGTGATTTGCCTTCAGAAACATGCTCAGTGGTGGAAATACTGCCATTGTTGCAGGCTACATCTGGCAGATGACACAACTTCCACTGTCAAGCCTTTATCCTGAGGCCAAAAAAAGGAACATGCTCTTTTACATACACAATGTAAACAGCATTTGCGCCTTTACAGACACAATCAAATTCTTGCAATTAGTGTCACTCAACACAAGCCTGTTCCTTGAAGTGTGTGAAAATGGTTTTTTTTCTGCCAGAAGAGTTCTTTCTGTTTTCTAAAGGCTACTGCTTTTAGAATCACTGGTGGCTTAACCTACAACTTTCTTTTGGCTTTACAGAATTCTTGAAGTGTATCTCTTAAATCTTCAATCACCATTTCATATCATCGACCAATTACCATTACTTTCGAATAAAACGTAGCATAAGCTTTACCGTTGCATTTTCTACGAAACTGCACAAATGTACACCTCAAAACCGCTTTGAAGTGTGAGCGACATGTTGGGATATTTAATGTATTTAATCTCACTCTGTGCCATTGTGTATATGCTTAAGAAAATGCAGAGGCAACAGCATCTTGTCCCTAATCAATGCTATCAATTGAAAAAGTTGCATGGATGACAGAGGTCACCATGCTAATTAAATTATCTGTACTGGGGTTGTTCTTCCTCTCAGCAGTTGGCTGTGAAAAGCTCAAAAAGTTCTATCTCACCTTTCCCTGATAACACATGGACCTCTGTTTAAAAAACAAAAAAAAAAGTATTTTCTCTGCCATCTGCCGGTCAGATCGGAATGTGGCCACAGCATGTTTCATTTGTATTCTTTTTTCAACAATTAAACACCAGAACAACATGTGATTTTTTTTCACAAATGCCTTGTACCTTGAAGTTTCACAGATTCTGTGACCCTCTCCCTTGTGGAGTCCAACTTGTTTGGCTTTGTGTGTATGGAATTGCGCATGACTTCAAAAGTTGTTCTTTGGCAGGTGCACCTGGAGCTGGTTCTTGGCATTGGCCTTATTGGCAGCTGCATTAGGCACTGGTTGATGGAGAGCTGCTGCAGGCTGCCTCACCCAGCCTCCAGTTTGCCATCAGTAATGGAGGTGTGGTTCCAAGTTATCACATCACTGCATGCAGATGAAGCCACAGAGCCCAAAATAACAAGCCAAAAAAAGACTAGGTACAAGTAGAAACAAAAAAAATGTGGAAAACAAGTGTAACTCTTGACTGATGTCAAAATTGAAAGAGGCTCTCCAAAGGTAGAGCGATCATCTCTCTCTCTCTCTGTCTCTCTGTCTCTCTCTCTCTCTGTCTCTCTCTCTCTCTGTCTCTCTGTCTCTCTCTCTCTCTCTCTCTCTCTCTCTCTCTCTCTCTCTCTCTCTCTCTCTCTCTCTCTCTCTCTCTCCCTCCCTCCCCCCTTGGGATCCTTGGGATCATCAAGATGTTTTCTCATAAAAATTATTCATGCTTTTATGTTCCTTTTGCTCAGCAGTGGTTTTGATCTTGGAGCTCTGCCATGCAGCCCCCCCCCTCTTTCTGATGGTGGAGTTATGAACAGTGACCTAAACTGAGGCAGGTGACGCCTGCAGTTCTTTGGATGTTGTGGGGTCTTTTGTGATCTCTTGGATGAGTCGTCACTCCACTCTTGGGGTCATTTTGGTCCACCAGCCTTTGAAAGGAGGGGTGATAAGGAAAGGAGGGTGAGGCAACAAATGGAAAATAGGAAAAATTTATGTTAGGTATTTAGCTGATGCTAAGTACATCAGCTAAATACACCCAAAAATTTGAGCCATCTGCAGTCCCAAAAAGGTCCAGTGTACAAAGTTACAGAACAAATTAACACTGTAAAATATTCAAGGAAAATCTTAAACTTAGCATTGAAAATCATATGTTTATGCTTAGCTGGAGCAAAAGCTACTGAAACAAGTAACATTAGTATTTTCCATTAGCATTGCGTTCGCGAGTATCTGCTTTCATTACATCTTTTAAAGCAAGTCATTAATCCTCAATCTCTTATTTGTACTTTTTCCAGGTCATGTGCTCATGTGTTCGTCGAGCAGATCCTTTCTTTGATGAGCAGGAAAACCACAGTCTGATCGGTGTCGCCAATGTCTTCCTGTCCTGTCTTTTCTATGATGTGAAGCTGCAATATGCAGTTCCCATCATCAACCAGAAGGGAGAGGTAAAGTCTCATGACTAATCCAAGTATTTTTTTCAGTGCTATAGCTGGAGCCACAAAATGATCCAAGCTGACTTTGGGTGAATGCAGAATTTGTCCTGGACACCAGGCTAATGCAGAGAGATATGCACTCACATTCTATTGGCAGTTGAGATTCACCTATTGACCTTATAGTTTTGGGACTGTGGGAGAAAAACCACAAGGCAAAGAACCAAAGGCTGTTCCTGTGGTCAGGTTGCAGGACGTCTGCATGTGGAGGTGGCAAGGATTGGTGGAGGCTTAGATGAAAACATGGTTGGAGGAGATGAACCTGACAACAACCAAGACTCTGAATTGCAGGACCGGAAATTGGTCTGTTCGGTAAGATTCGTCAGATTTTTGTGTTGTGAGTCAAAACTGATTTGAAATCAATCTTCTATCTTATTCATTTGGAGAATTTTACCCGTATGTCTTGGTATGTTCCTCCCCATTCCTTCCCCAGATCAAGCTCTTGCAGGCCACTGGTCTTCCTCGGTACCTTTCCAACTTTGTTTTCTGCCAGTATTCATTCTGGGACCAGAGTGAGCCTATCATTGTGGCACCTGAAGTTGACCCATCATGTTCATCGCCTAGCACCAAGGACCCACACTGCATGGTGGTGTTTGATAGCTGCAAGGTGAGTATGGGAAGAGTGGTGCATCTTTTGGTGGTGTCTCAAATTCGTTTCCTGAAACGGAATTGACTTTTCAGGGATATACAGTGGGGAAAAAAGTATTTAGTCGGCCACCAATTCAAGTTCTCCCATTTAAAATGAGACTATGAGAGACAAACTGATAGAACAAAATCCAGAAAATCACATTGTAGGATTTTTTAAGAATTTATTTGCAAAGTCTTTGGTAAGATAAGCATTTGGTCATCTATAAACAAGCAAGATTTCTGGATTTCACAGACCTGTTACTTCTTCTTTAAGAGGCTCCTCTGTCCTTCCCTTGTTACCTGTATTAATGGCACCTGTTTGAACTGGTTATCAGTATAAAAGTCACCTGTCCAAAACCTCAAACAGTCTCACTCCAAACTCCACTATGGCCAAGGCCAAAGAGCTGTCAAAGGACACCAGAAACAAAATTGTAGACCTGAACCAGGCTGGTAAAACTGAATCTGCAATAGGTTAGCAGCTTGGTGTGAAGAAATCAATTGTGGGAGCAATTCTTAGAAAAAAAAATGGAAGGCATACAAGACCACTGATAACCTCCCTCAATCTGGGGCTCCACACAAGATCTCACCCCGTGGGTTCAAAATGATCACAAGAATGGTAAGCAAAAATCCCAGAACCACATGGGGGGAGCTAGTGAATGACCTGCAGAGAGCTGGGACCAAAGTAACAAAGGCTACCATCAGTAACGCACTACGCCGCCAGCGACTCAAATCCTGCAGTGCCAGACGTATCCCCCTGCCTAAGCCAGTAAATGTTCAGGCCTGTCTTAAGTTTGCTAGAGAGCATTTGGGTGATCCAAAAGGGGATTGGGAGAATGTCATATGGTCAGATGAAACCAAAATAGAACTTTTTTGGTAAAAACTCAACTCGTCATGTTTGGAGGAGGAAGAATGTTGAGTTGCATCCAAGGAACACCATACCTACTGTAAAGCACAGGGGTGGAAACATCATGCTTTGGGGCTGTTTTTCTGCAAAGGGACCAGGACGACGGATCCGTGTGAAGGAAAGAATGAATGGGGCCATGTATCGGGAGATTTTGAGTGAAAACCTCCTTCCATCAGTCAGGGCAATGAAGATGAAACGTGGCTGGATCTTTCAGCATGACAATGATCCCAAACACACCGCCTGGGCAACAAAGGAGTGGCTTCGTAAGAAGCATTTCAAGGTCCTGGAGTGGCCGAGCCAGTCTCCAGATCTCAACCCCATAGAAAATTCTTTGGAGGGAGTTGAAAGTCGGAGTTGCCCAGTGACAGCCCGAAAACATCACTGCTCTAGAGGAGATCTGCATGGAGGAATGGGCCAAAACACCAGTAACAGTGTGTGAAAACCTTGTCAAGACTTAGAGAAAATGTTTGACCTCTCTCATTGCCAACAAAGGATAACAAAGTATTGAGATGAACTTTTGTTATTGACCAAATATTTTTTCCACCATAACTTACCAATAAATTCTTCAAAAATCTTAGAATGTGATTTTCTGGATTTTTTCTCAGTTTGTCTCTCATAGTTGAAGTGTACATATGATGAAATTTACAGGCCTCTCTCATCTTTTTAAGTGGGAGAACTTGCACAATTGGTGGCTTTTCCCCCACTCTACACTCAGGTCCACAAATATTGCATCATCGACAAAATTCTAATCTTGCTGACTCTACACAACACTACAACGGAATTTTAAATGAAACAAGCAAGTTTTGATTCAAATGCAGACTGTCAGCTTCAATTCGAGACTATTTACATCCAAATCAGCTGAACTGTGTAGGAATTGGAACAGTTTGTGTATGTGCCTCCCACTTTTTAATGGACCAAAAGTAATGAGACAATTGGCTGCTCAGCTGTTCCATGGCCAGATGTGAGTTATTCCCTCATTATTCTCAGTTCCAAGGAGCAAAACAAAGGTATAGACTTCATTTCAGGATGCTATTAGCATTTGGAATTTTGTTGCTGTCAATTCTCAATATCAGATCCATAAAACCTGTCACTATCAGTGAAGCCAGCCATCTTGAGGCTGAACAATCAAAACAAACTCATCAGAAAGATAGAAAACATCAGGGGTGGCCAAAACATCTGTTTGGAACATTCTCAAAAAGAAAAGAATGCACCGGTGAGCTGAGCAACTCCAAAAGACCTGGAAGACCATGGAAAACATCTGTGGTAAATGACCGGAGAATTCTTTCCCTTGTGAAGAAAAAAACCCTTCACAACAGTTGGCCAGTTCAAGAGCACTGACCTGGGTGTAGGTGTATGTGAGTCAAGGTCAACAATCAAAATAAGACTTCACTTGAATACAGAGAGTTCACCATATGATTTAAACCACTGGTGAGCCTCAAAAACAAGAAAGCCATATGAGAGTTTGTTGAACAGCATCTAAAAAAGCCTTCACAGGTCTGGAACAGCATCCTCTGGAAAGATGAGACAAGGGTCAACTTGTGTCAGCGTAATAGTACGAGAAGAGTGTGGAGCAAGGAAAGGAACCACTTATGATCCAAAGCAGACCAGCTCTTCAGTGAAGCATGGGGTTTAGTGTCATGGTGTTGCCATGTATGGCTGCCAATGGAACTGGTTCCCTTGTATCTATTGATGATTTTACTGCTGATAAAAGCAGCAGGAAGAATTGTGAAGTGTTCAGGCTATATTAAGTGCTCAATTTCAGCCGAATGCTTCAGAACTATGAAAGCAACCAAGGAATTTTGAAGGCAGAAGCAGAAGTTTTTTAGGAAGTGTTATGTTACACAATGGCCAAGTCAAGCACCTGACCTGAATCCGATTGTGCATGCATTTCACTTGCTGAAGACAAAACTCAAGGGAAAATGCCCCAAGAAGAAGCCGGGACTGAAGAAGGTTGCAGTCAAGGCCTGGCAGAGCATTACCATGGATGAAACCCACTGTCTGGTGATGTCTAAGTGCTCCGGACTAAAAGCCATAATCGACTTCAAAGGATTAGCAACCAAGTATCAAAAAGTGCAAGTTTGATTTATGATCGTTAATTTCTCCCATTACTTTTGGTCCCTTAAAAAGTGGGAGGCACGTATACAAACTGTTGTACAGTGAACCCTCGCGGTTCACCTTCACAGCTTAACTGTTTTGTGGATTTTTTTGTGCATTTTTTTCTGCTTTTTTGCAGTGTATGATTGCGCATTGTGATCTGTGTCCTGATTGGCTAAGGGACTGTAGTCAATCAATCTTCTCCGTGCCTCACCTCTGTCCAGTACAGAATGCTTTCAGTTCAGTTAATTTACCCCTTTGCAAATTTTCTCCACGACAAAACCCACAATCTTGACGAAATGTTCAGCTCCGACAAAGGCAGCCATGGACATGCATAACAGGTAGGAAGATGCTAAATTTTGCAGAAAAGATTGCACTTTTGGACAGGTGAAGAAAGGTAGAAGCGCTGTTACGGAACACAGTTTTGTATAATAACTGTAGAAAAACCAAGCTGACTATTTTGCAGATTTCCCCTATTGTGGCTTATTTTTGAATGTAACCATTGCAATAAAAGAGGGTTCACTGTTATTCCTACACATTCACCTGATTTGAATGTATGTATACCCTCAAATTAAAGCTCAAAGTCTGCAGTTAAAGCACATATTTTTCACTTCATTTCAAATCCATTATGGTGGTATTTGGAGCCAATGTCCCAATATTTGTGGACCTGACTGTACACTCTCAACATGGACTTTACCCCACTTCAAGTTGTATTTACACAAAAATAAATCAACCAACTCCAATACTTTTATATAGCTTTTATCACAAAGTGGCAGAAATGTAAAGATATGAGACTAGCAAGCTGAGTTTTCAGACAGACTCTCTTTTTTCACTTAGATACCTGTTTACTCTACCCAACCTTGTCCTTTGTCTCAGTTTTATGACTTGACAAAAATCATGGGCTGGTTCTTGGCATTGCAGTCATTACCATGGTTCTATGGATCCTGGAAGATGGCCAAAGCTGGTGCCTTAAGCACTGAATATTCCATCTGTCACATGCACAGTTTCAGTAATTTTACTAACAACAACTGTTGCAGCTTAAACTTGTCAACCCTGGATGAGGTGGGGAGTCTGTTTCTACTGACATCAACAGGTGATTTGTTCCTGCACAAATCATCTCATACAGACAAGATTCTGAATCCTGAGAGGAATGTGTCTCTCGCTAAATGCTCGGTATTCTGTGCGATGGAAACCTGCTTATTGTTGAAGCGTGAACCAGTGGTGTTCGGCTCTGGGTTAGTCTGTTGCTGCATCCCGTACATGCTGAACCGTCCCTTCCTCCTCCAGCCTGTCCAAGCAGCACTCGAGTGCATGTCAGACACTCCACTCTCTCTGCCCTCTTTACATAAAGTAAAAACAACTTTTTTGGCAGCAAAAAAAAAAACTTCACAAGACACAAAACTGTTCTAAAAACACACTCACTATACACTCAATATAAAGTCAAATTGTGCTTCTTTGCCACCTTACTTCCTAACCTTCCGGCAACCAAATGCAGACTCCTGATGGATATATTTTTTGATTAGACGATGTCTTTTTTCTTCTTTTTTTTTGACTACTTGAGAAAAAGGCGTTGATATTTTTGCTTTTTACCTGCCAGCACTTTCTACAGCTTTCAGATATGCTACAGATTACTGGAGTAACGCTATGTTACTTCCTACACCACAAATGTCAAAAAATTCATGGAAGCCATCTATTTTTTCTCACAACTCCAGTTTTATTTGGCTTATTCAGATAATTTAAAGACTGATGAAGAAATTTGAAGTCCACACTTTTGACGCATGTTGAAATGATGTTTCAGTGAACATTGCATTTTGCTACCACAGTTTCTCCAATCAGTCATGTGAAAAAGAAGTGCTGGCACATCTGTCGACCTCAGAGGGTTAAGCACTGGATGACTTCTACCAGAAGGATCAAGGAGGACCCTCATCTGGTTAAGGCATTAAAGCTGTGGACAGTACAGATGCTGCTAGAGGCAGCAGCTACGCTCACTCTGCTAAAATATGCAGAGGTACTAGATCAGGACCAAGTAGCTATAGCACAGATTTTTTGCATGGATGTCTTGCAATCTCAAGGCAGCCCATGATGCAACAATGGCCCCCTTGTAGTTTGCACTTTACACCTTGAAGCACTGGTAATCTAAGTGCCTAATAGGACTGTTAAATGACCACCTCCAAGTGGAAAGGCCTCTATTTAGAGGGCTCAGACCCCTTCTGCGGTATCCACAGCTGACAAAGAGACTCTGTTGATCATAGGGTGGCAGTTTCCTCCACATGAACCTAAAGTGCCCATACAGGTAACAGTACACGTACAGGGCCAGTAGTCCATCGGCTCCCCAAGGAGCCTGGAGGGTCTTAGGCGGATAGCTTAACAGGCTGGTTGACCTAATGAGGAGATAACTGCTCGGGCAAAAATGAAGGATTTGTTCACCAATAGGGAATGCAGCTCTCCCACATGTTTCTCCATTGAGGAAGAAATGCTGTCTTGACCAACAGCCAATTGAAGTCAGCATGTTCTGGCAGCTTCGAAGGGCAGCTGGGAAAGACACTGAACTATGAGCAAATCCCATGATGGCACCTGTGGACTCGATGTGTTTTGAGCCTCTGAGTCCCCTTCAAGAACTGCCTTGCCAATGCAACTGTAATGCAAACCCACTGGCTGGGATAGTGCCCAAATAAATCCTCAGTGTTGAAGTGGCCATCTGCCTAAACAGTGCAAGAAATGCAATACTACCACTGGACGATGGGAGGAAAAACAACAGCACAGACAACCAAAGACTGTTCCTGGGGTCAGGTTCCAGGACACTTGGATGTGGAGGTGCCAAGGATTGACGAATACTCAGATGATAGCATGGTTGACAAAGATGAACCTAACAACAATCAAGACTTGTAGGACTGACCATTATCACTGTTTTTGTGTGCAAATTTGAAAACAGTCTTCCGTCTTATTCCGAGAGTGGTCTCGCGGGATAATGCACTGCTATTCACAATTGTGTAGGCCACTGCCTGGTTGCAGGTAGGGTTGTCATATCACCAGAATTTCAGTGGTCAGGACCAACACCTGTGATTTTCCACAGTTCTCGATACTAATTTGATACTATGATTTAAAAAAAAAAAAAACATGTACTTTTAAATTTACTCATTTATTGAAAACCTTTTATGAACTGTCAAGTATTTAACACCACTATAAAAACAAGCAATGCTGTTTTTTGTGGTGATAAATAACAATATGCAACTATTTACATAAAATAAAAAAAGAGCAGCAGTCAGACAGTATCTCATCAATTCACCTTACATGTAATGACGCAGACCGCATCGTTATATTGCGTGAAACATACTGTATAGATGAGGGAGCGACTGAGCAGAGAGTAGAAACCTGCACGGCTGCACTGAAGTGACAGAACAAAAAGGACAAAATGACTATATTTGGGTTAACATATTTATAACGTAACATTAGTGACACAACATTGATAGTAAACGGAAAACCAGTTACCTTCAATTCCCTGAAGTTGGGGGACCTGTCTTTTAAGTGTTTCGGCAAGTTATTTCATTCATCAGAAAACTCCTGTGGCAGTTTACATGTCGGCTTGTTTGTGTCTAAAATAACACAGTTTTCATCCCCTTAGAATGCAAAATACTTCAATATTATGCTTCCAATTATTGCCTGTTTTCTCAACAATGCAATGTGTTGCGCTATTGTTATTGTGAGTTGAAATTTTCTTCTTCAGCACCGCTGAAGACTTGCTGTGTGATGTCCACACGCCTTTACTGCACCTGCCAGTTTCTACACATGTATACTGCACCCACCAGTTTCACTAAGAATTGACACAATTCAGCGTCGTGAAGGGAAAAGTTGAATATTCGGTTCTGATGGTACCAGAAAAATCAGCTATCGACGTATTTCTTGCGAGTTGGTATCAAATTGGTAATAGTTGTACCGGTGCTTGTAAAAACCCTTGTTGCAAGAAACCAAGAGTGGGTGCCTGTGTCGCCACACGACCAGTTTTAGAGCTAATGTTCATAGAGCATAAAACTGCAGGTCATGCATGGATTGTCAGACACCCCCTGTTTTATGTGGTCAATGCACAGACAGATAGGTCACAGATTGTAACCATCCTCTGCCTGAAGGGGGGTCATGCAGGAGCCACATACATCCTAATCCAGCCTGTTGACAGCAGGCTTTAAGAATCTACTATGGCGAGCACATCATGGGTACACATGGGATTTGCCAAACTCACTCAACAACTGCAAGTGAAGACCTGGAGTTAGTGTAGTGGATAGATAGTCAGACAACAGCTGTTCAGCAGTACAAGTTGTTACATGGGCTGCTCCGGAGAACAAGGCCACAGGCCCATGGAAAGCGCAGCAATAATTGAAACAAATGAAATGAATAGACAGAGCACCAAACTGGAACATCTGGTGCCAGCAAGGAAAGTGAGACCAAGCCTGCCAAAGAAATGAAGAAGAGGTCTCCAAGCCAATGGCGCTAATACACAGCACTCACCTAAAAGGGAACTCTGCCAATGATGGTTATGTACTGTTATGAACTTACCACCTGTTATCTTCTGAGCCGCTTGTCAGTTAGCTGTCACATAAATGAGTCACTGAACGAGTTAATGGAGATGATGACTCGCAACTCCCGAGTAAGTGAAGTGACCCACGAGTTTTGAGTCAGTGGTTTACTACTCACACTTCACTAAAAGCTATTGAGACGCAGAGCAGAACAACCGTATTGGTAGCCTAATAAGGAGTTTTCTAACCTTCACAAAAAAAAAAACGCTCATTGAAGCTCAAGGTACAAGACCTTGAGGGCCGTCTGAAGTGGTGTGGCAACAGCGAGAATTTATTGAGGTTCTGGCCAGTTTCCGGGAACTCAAGGTCGATTGCAGTCTCCTCTTCCTGGCGAGACTATGGATCAAGCACAACATCCAAGTCAAGTTTTTTTTCCACGTCGGGTTAAGCAATGGCATTTCATGACTGAAAAAAGACTACTGTATTTTCTGCACTATAAGGCTCACCTAAAAACTTCCAATTTTCTCAAAAGCTGACAGTGCGCCTTATAATCCGGACCGCCTTATATACGGACCAATATTGAGCCACGACAGGTCTCGCAATTACGGTAAACAGCCGCCAACTTCAAGCGCGCAGTTAATGCTGGGATATTTGACTGCGCGAGGCGGTGGCGACCGAGCAACGTCAGCGGGAGCGCGGCGGAGGCGACGACTGAGAGCAGGTAGCTCCTCTGCAGCAGGGCCGCCGGCCAGGAGCCGCCGCCACCGCCCGTGGCCAGCCAGGGAGTGAGCAGTTTACACTCAAGGCGAACATTCACGCAGAACACGGGGATAGAGCAGCAGCGAGAGAATTTAACATTAACGAATCAATGGTGCGCAAGTGGAGGAAGCAACAAGATGACCTGCGCCAAGTAAAGACTGTTTATTCATTTTGGCAGTGAACGGAGTTGTCAGAACGCTGGTTTGTAATCTATTAATAAAGTTTGACTGACCTATCTGACTATTTTGTTGACATTCCCTTTAGCGCAGCTCCTTCTAATGGATGCATAAAGTAACCCGAGCATCTACTGTAGTGTCTATCCTATGCGCCTTATAATGTTGTGTGCCTAATATATGAACAAAGTTTTAAAATACGCCATTCATTGAAGGTGCGCCTTATAATCTGGTGCGCCTTATCGTGCGGAAAATACGGTACCTAAAACAGAACACCGAGCATATCGACATGGGTTAACCATAGGTAATGATTTGCTGTTCACTTCTCCAGTAACATTTCAATGAAAACACAAGTACAATAGATTTACTTTAACTACATTTTTGCAAGAGAGTTGAGCTAAGTTGTTATAGAGTTAAGTCTTTAGTTTCAACTTGTCATGGTTTTAGGCACGGCCTTGGCTCACATGCAGAACACTCAGAGAACACGATTTGGTTAGGATTTTTATTGGCAGGATCAGAGATGGTGGTAAGGTGGAACTAGCAATGGTGGAGGGTGAGCAGGGTTCAACCTGGAGCTGTTCTGAAACAAGGAATCTGACAGCCCGGGCCAGGTTACCAGAAGCATACTGGGATCTGCAGGATAGCCTCGAATATCTGAAATTGAGCTGGAATTGGATCCGGATTGCAGACGAAGACTGAGACATGAAGGCACAGTGATTCAGGAATTCAAGCAGGGAAGTCTAGCTAACTCACTCTGATCAGAGAACAGCTTGAAGTACCCAAGGGGGACAACACTCAGGCGTAGAGAGACTGGCATCAGCTCCTTATATAGCTAGCGCCACATCAGTGCTCATGGGGATCAACTGGGTTCAGTCACCCCTGCTCGCTGGCTCCACCGAGAGGACCAAAACTGAAAAACTGCCCACCAGAGGGAGACAAAGTGTCCAAAACAATGCCATCATCCTCCCCCTTAATGGCCACAGCCTGGCCCTGGGACTATTCAAAATCAGAAACCAGGGACGGGTTACATATAAAGAATCAGGCACCAAAAAGCGGTCCTTGGGCCCGTAGCCCTCCCAATCGACAAGGTCGTGATGGCCGCAGCCCCGCCGACG
The DNA here is from genome assembly GCA_032164315.1 of Malacoctenus gilli. Classification (NCBI taxonomy): domain Eukaryota; kingdom Metazoa; phylum Chordata; class Actinopteri; order Blenniiformes; family Labrisomidae; genus Malacoctenus; species Malacoctenus gilli. The sequence goes on along the minus strand of JASSRZ010034617.1, from coordinate 399 downwards.
ACAGTCCATGATCCTTCAGACCAAGTAGACCAGGTGCCCCTTAAAGTCCCGGGCCGGTGGAGGGGGCTTGGGTTGAGGGCAGAAAGCGCCGGTATTGAACGGTCTGATCAGAGAAACATAGAGGGTAGGGTGGATGCCAAGGTGAAACAGGAGATGGAGGCAGACTGCTGAGGGCCTGATGACGGACTCTATCTCAAATGGACCAATGAAACAGGGTGCAAGCTTCTTGGAGATGGATCAGAGTGGAATGTCTCGGGAAGATAGCCATACCTTCTGTCCAGGGAGACATGTGGGTGCTGGTGTCAGCATATTGGGGGTTCTGTTTAGCAGTTTGCTGCAAGGCCAGTACAGTTGTGTCCCAGATGCATTTACTGCAGTGGATATGATGCTGGACTGAGG
>JASSRZ010034616.1:0-15192 GCA_032164315.1 Malacoctenus gilli | reverse complement strand
GTGTGTGTGTGTGTGTGTGTGTGTGCGTGTGTGTGTGTGTGTGTGTGTGTGTGTGTGTGTGTGTGTGTGCGTGCGTGTGCCTGTTGGTCTTCATCTTGCGGTTGAAGTAGGTGTCGCTCTTCTGCGGCGTGCTGTAGTTGGGCAGCAGCTGCACGTTGGTGCCGAGCTCCTTCATGATCTCGAACGTCTGGCCGGACGGAGCTGCAGCACAAACGCACGCCGACGCTCAGTGCTGCCACCTGCTGCGCGGAGACGCCTCCAACACACACACACACACACACACACACACACACACACACACACACACGGACACACACGGGGGCAGGCGACGCCTCACCGGGCTCCTCGCAGCGGGCGTCCGTGGCGCCCGAGTAGCTGGCCTCCGTCTCGCCCTTGTTGACGTGGCGCTTGAGGTGGCTGATCATGTCGGTCTTGCGGGCGATGGTCACCGAACACACCACGCAGTGGTAGTGCGCCACGTGTCGGCCCGACGCCTGCAGCCAAACACACGCGGGCGGAGGAGGCGTGACGGGGGGGAACCGGTCAGTCCCTCACGGGGTTCCCGAGAACCTCCGTCGGTCTCACCTGCTCGGCGGCCGGGCCGGCCTTGGGGTTCCGGCAGGGCAGGTGGCAGATGCACATCCGCTGACCTGCTGACAGAGTGACACCTGAGAGTCTGTCCGCCGCCGCCGCCGCCGGCGGCCAGCAGGGGGTGGCGACGCCGAAACCGCTCTGACCTTCGAACTCCACGTAGACCTTCCAGTGCAGGTTCTGCAGGTGGCGCCGCAGCTTGTGGCTGTAACAGGCCTTGAACTTCTCCTCAGGACACAGCGGACACGACTTCCTGCCGGCTGAGGACGCAAAAGACAGCGGGAGACGCGCTGGGACGCCCGCCCCCCCCCAACGGGAGCTGTGGAGCCCCCGGTGGACGACAGCGGACGCCGCACTCACCTCCGTCCAGGTCCACCAGCGTCTCCAGGCCCTCCAGCTTGGACTGTATGGACACATGTCTGTCTGTGGGGACAAACGCACACGTCACAGTGTCCACACACACACACACACACACACGCACACACACACACACACACCTGGGGTCGTGCTGCAGGGCTTGGCGTCCCCCGCAGCGTCGCTCGTCTCCGCCTCCTTCGCTGGTTTCGCTCCGCCTCCATCTGCAGCTTCTGGGACGGCCAGGTGAGAAAAACAAACACGCCTGACTGACCATCGGAGCCGAAAGTTGGCGACAAACGCCAAACCAAGCGTCACTCCGACAGGAAGTCTGAGCAGCACTTCAAGACTTCAAAAAAAGCCAATTTAATAAGAGAAAAATCTTCGTCTCGACGAAAACTGATCCAAAAACGACAGAAACGGACCGAATGTTCTGGACAAACAATAAAACGCGAACGACGAAGCTTCATGAATCAAAGCTCTTAAATTGAAACTGAAACTTTATTGACCTGAAACCAGAGAAACATTCTTAAAACTGTCCATACAAAGATGTAAACTGGGAAAAATACCACTACCTCTTTCACTACAAACTTCATCTCTACCGTGGAAAAAGTACTTTGGTTCATTACTGTCTTTTTTACTGCATTTAAGGAGAAAAACCATCAAAACGACGTGAAATCGCGCGCGGCCGTCAGTGCGCAGGTCACGTGGTTTCAATGCCTACGACGCGTAAACAAGCGGCGTAATTTGGCTCCAGCCACCCGGCGATGGGCCCTGTGATGCAGGGCGGCTGGAGGCGGCCCCGCGACGGAGCTCCGCGCTGGGACCCCCCCACCCCCCCCACCCCCACCCCCGGTCCGTGGGAAGCGGCCCCGGTCCGTTTGCCCGCGGCCGCGCCGCCGCTCGGCCCGCTCCTGCACTGTTTAGGTCCCATGGCGGAGCTCCGAGCTGAGGCCCTCGTTCAGTTCCGCACTTACAAACTGGGAGTTTGCGCGGGGGACTCGCGCGGCGCGCGCGGGAGCCGCAGCGACGCTCGCGGCGCGCGGACGGCTGCGAGCCTGGCGCGGGAAAGGCGACGCTGCGCGCGCTACTCACCTGAGCCGCCGGCGTCCTCCTGGTGAAGCTGCGCGGCGGCCGCCTCTCGCAGCTCCGCCATGACGAACCTCGGAGCTCCGCAGGAAGCGCGCCGCGCTCCCGCGCTGCGTCAACTGCGTAGTTTCCAACGTAGCGGGCCTGACGTCACGGCGTCAGCGCAGGACAGCGCCGCGGGCGGAAGTGGAGTGAAAGTAACGAAGCGCCTCGGTTACTGTCACCGGGCAGTATCCTCCGGTACCACGAGTACTAAAAGTACTCCAGAGAACAGCTCTTTAACAGTTCTTGTGACCAGGAAGAGACACCACACCCAACAATCTGACGGGTCGGGAACTGAAACTCTTCCTGACAAGTACTCGTGTCAGCTGTAAATATTACTTGTTTGAAACGAGTATTTTAACACAGTAATACTGAAACGAGGGATTTGGATCCACACGCTGTCTCTTGTCTTCTTCAAAGTTCCAAATACTTTCAGTAGCTTGTACTTAGATATGAGTAATACTACCTAATTACAGGAAAGTGAATGTTTGCTCTTGTGTTACTTTTCACTTTACATGTCCAGAAGTATAAGTACCCTTAAAAATACTCTGTTCCAAATACACTTTTGCTTTGCTATTTGCAAAATTGATGAAGGTGTGGGTTGCTTGGCAACAGTCAGCTGTTTGTGTTCTCCTCCCTGTATGACGTTACCAACATGTTTGTTGTTCCATCAGTGTTGCTCAGGCCCCGCCCTCGCAGCAGGCCCCGCCCTCCCATGAGGCCCCGCCCTCGCAGCAGGCCCCACCCTACCAGGAGGCCCCACCCTCACAGCAGGCCCCACCCTCCCAGGAGGCCCCGCCCTCGCAGCAGGCCCCGCCCTCGCCGCAGGACCGTCTGGCAGCGCTGCAGTGTCACTTCACCTGGGACCTGGACCCCAGCAGGTCCCGCCTGCTGCGCCCGAAGGCCCACCTGGAGGACATCGGCACCGAGGACCCGAACCCGTGGCTGGCTCACAGCTGCAACCTTCAGGGCTTCGCGCTCCACCGGCTGGGCCTCGACGAGGACGCGCGGCGCCTCTTCGACCGGGCCGGCGAGGCGTTCCGCCGGCTCCGGGGCTCCCCGCGGGGCCCCTGGCTGCTGGTGCACTACGCAGACCTGGCCTGGCTGCACCGCAGTCAGGTCCGAGACGAGGAGAGTCGGGCCTGCCTGCAGGAAGTGGACGCTCTGACCAGGGAGGACGCCGCCGCCGCCGGGGACGGGCTGCATCCGGAGGTGCTGGCTGAGCAAGCCTGGACCCTGATGAAGTTCGACAAAGAGGAGAGGCTGCGGGCGGCGGACCTGTTCCAGACGGCGCTGAGCCGGGATCCGGACAGGCTCGAGTGGCAGACCAGCCGCGTGCTGGCGTCGGCGAGCGCTCGCTAGCACGACGACGGCTCCCTGGACCCCGAAGTCCTGCAGGAGCTGCAGCGGGCCCAAAAGCGGGACCCCGAGAACCTTTACCTCGCCGCCATCCACCTCAGAGAACGAGCGACCCCCGGCGAGCAGGTCAAAGAAGACGTCCGCCAGCTGGCCCGCCGGATCCTCCGGAACCCCGTCAGCTGCTCCTGCGCCTCTACCGGAGGCACCTGTCCGTGGACGAGGCCATCGAGCTGGCGGAGGAGGCGCTGAGGAGCCACCCGGACGTGCGCTACCTGAAGAAGAGCGCCGCCCTCCCCTACAAGTGGAAGATCTTTGGCCTTCGGGACCAACGGCCGGAGCAGCGCCAGTTGGACCGAGCCGTCGCGCTGTACCGGGAAGTGATCCATCTGTACCCCGAGTGCTCGCTGATGAAGGAAGCCGACCTCGCGGGCATCCTCGCCAAGTCCCCCCGTGAGGGCGTGGAGCGAGCGGAGCAGATGTTCCAGGAGCTGCTGCTGCGGAGGCCCCTGGAGCCTGCAGACCAGCAGATGCTCTTCCACATCTATGCCAACTTCCTCTACTTTGACCGCAAGGATAGCCCCGCCTCCATCCTGTACCACAAGAGGGCGTCCGCCATCCAGCACCCGTCCCACTTCAGGTCCGGCAGCATCAAGGAGCTGGAGAAGAGACGCCAACAAGGACGCAACCGGGACATCCACGACTTCCTGCAGGCGCTGCAGCGCCAGGAGGAGGGCGGAGTTTCGGAACACGTCACCGAATGAGTCGACGTGAGCAGCGTAGCATAGCTAACGTTAGCCTCTGCATGAATTGTGTGGCAATAGCACCTTAGCTTCGCTAAATAGCATCCTATTTGCACGATATTATACGTGCAGCTTCGTTTGGCTTCGCTGCAACTAAACTTGTGCCTGAAAAGGTTTGTAAAACTGCTGCCAACGATCAATAAATCTGCTCCGCATCCAAACACACGTGCAGTTCTTCAAAATAAAAGTCTCACACACTTCCTCAAGTCTTCGGGACAAAGCCGAGACGTCCGTCCGGTCCTCCCGCGAGCGTCAGTCCGGACCAGAACCCGGGTCCGCCTGGCGATTCCGTCTCCTTCCACGTTAAGCAGCTCCCAGGGACCAGCTGGGAATTGTCTGTTGGTGTGCTAATGCTGAAGGTCCTCAGCGCTCCTGACAGCAACATGAAGGATGATTTCACGCTAGCTCGATGAGCATTAGCAGTAAAACTAGCTAGCGTGCACGGACGGCGTCATGTCTTTATTTCTACGACAAGAGTTCAGTGAAACAAACACAAAGCGTATTTACAGATACAAAAGTTTTCGAGTCGCCACCTCATGGGGAACACCGGGGGGCAGGAAGAGCAGGTGAGGGGGAGGAGCTTCCACAGAGCAGGGTAAAAAAAAGAGAAAAGTCCCCCCCCCCCCCCGAAAAAAATCACTCGTTTCCTCGTCGACTTTTCTTGTGACTCTTTTTTGAACTCCTGCGAGATGAAAAACAAACAAGATTAAATGGTGAAAAAGATGCTGTCTCACAGCTGTTCTACAGGTAGATGGGGCATAACGGCTGCTCACCTCTCTGGGGACTTGGAGTGGCTGCGATGTCGGTGGCTTCTGTGGTGACCTGCTTCCCAACAACAACAACAACAGCGTCACTTCCTGCCTTCCACACTCCGGTTACTTCCTGGACTTTGATTATTTGCCACATTTGAAGGAAACGTTTCTACAAGATCTGATTGGTTTCACGTGACGCTGAGGACAACACTCGATGTTCACGGGCGTTCAGGTGGATGAAAGAACCACATGCAGCCACGTGGTGGCGCCGTTCCTCCGGCACCTACCGGGGGACTTGGAGCGGTGGCGTCTGTCTCTGGAGCGGCTGCGATGGCGGCGAGGGCTCTTGCTGCGGTGGCGTTCTCTGCGAGGAGACGGGCTGTTTAAAGACGACACGTTCACAATCAATTACACAGGAAAAGGGGACGGCGAGCTGCGAGGGGGCGGGGGGGTGGGGGGCGGCGGCGAGCGTTCGTACCTCCGTCTCTTCGGCGATCGGCTCCTCCTGAAACGAGAGAAATTCAGTCAGAGGAGAAAAAAAATGGCGGCGTCCCAAAACGGGGAAAACGAGCCAGAGCGGCACCAACCGTCGCGGCGAGCGGCTGCGTCGGTATCGAGGCGACGGGGAGCGGCGAATTCTGTCGTTGTCACGGTAACCCCGCCTGTGGGGCTCCGGCGTCTGCGTTCGTTCGGGCTGCAACAAATCACATTGCGGTTTATGAATGCTTTTATTGTGAAGGTACGTTTGGCCTGCAGCTGCAGAGCTCAGCGAGCCTCTAGTGTCGGCCAGCGGTACTGCACGTCGTGCGACCAGCGTCGCTCTAAACGCAGGAAACGTTTTGGACATTTGGCTCCTCCCTCTTCCTCAGTGGGAGGAGCCTAACGTCTCCAGCCCGGGTCCTCACCTTCTCCTCTTCCTCCTCCTCCTCCTCGCTGCTCTCCACCTCGTCCAGGTCCTCCTCCAGCGCGCTGATCCGCGGGTCCAGCATCTCCGCCTCCTCCAGGACTTGCCGCTTCTGCAACACAGCCGCCAGGCGTCAGCGCGGCGCCGCGGACGCACGCACGCACGGGAGCGTCACGAAGCGGCGAGGGGGCGGCCACGCACCTGAAGCCGCGGCAGGATGACGTCACAGACCCGCTCGGCGTGCAGCAGCTCGTCGATGAACTCGTCCACGTGCATCAGCTCGAACTCTGAGAGGAAACAAAGCGCTTTCAGTGGCGTCGCTGGCTTTTCAAAGTAAAAGCACGAGCAAGGCCGAGCGGTCTTCCTGCAGGCGACTCGTCCGTCCTGCTCGCAGGGGACATGACGGGGGACTCGCCTCCGTTCCGGTTCTGGCTCTTGATCTTGCGGTAGTCGTTGAAGAGCGGCTCCAGGTACTTGTAGCAGTCCACCGCCGTCCCCGTCAGCCGCATGTACATGGCGCCCAGCAGGCGCACGTACCTGCAGGGATCACAGGCGCTTTGAAGACAACGCGATCGCTCGCCGCCGTCAGCGTCTTCTTCTGCTTTCGTCTGGTTGACGGCGGGTTATTGCCCCGCCCCCTGTGACCCCCCCTCCCCCCCGCACTCACTTGAAGTCCTCGTTCTTGATGAACTCCACGATGATGTCTTTCTCCGGCTGAATCTGCAGCATCTTCAGCGCCAGGCAGAGGAACGGCGTGGGCTTGATGTTCCCGCCGTAGACTCCGCCCACAAACTTCAGCTCCATGGCCTTGTCCACCACCAGCTCGGCTGAGGACGACAGCAGGTTCGCGGCGTCATTTGTCTGGGTACTACAGTCCGAGTACTGGGTACTCCAGCGCGAGAACTTGGAATTAAGAGACTCTCTGATGATGATGATGAAGAGGAGGAGGTGTCCCCTGGGGGGGGGGGGAATCAGTGTCCCACAGTCACCTGTCTCAGTGGACAGCTCCTGATGAGCGTCCCAAAGAAAACACTTTGCACAAACAACAACAACAACAACAACTGCTTTTAGTTCACCATCAACAGCTAAACGTCTTCGATCCGTCTGTGAGCCGGTTCGCGGTCAGCACACGAGTTAGCGCCGGTGTCATGCCCGATAGAACTTGTGTCCCCTGCCGCGGGAGCGCGCACGCAAGTGCGGCTTGTTACGGTTTATTGACGTAACGCGTGACATCATTACCTGAATAAATGCTTTTGCTGTTCTGTTCATGGCGTGTTGTCACGCAAAAAATATAGGGGATACACATCATATCAGCCTGCAAGGGGCACATTTTCTGGCAGGCACTGTGTCACAGCTGATATGTGTACCTCGCCTATAACTTTAGCACAGCACCTGCCAGAAAATGTACCCCCTGCAGGCTGATATGATGTGTATCCCCTATATTTTTTGCGCTACAACACGTCATGTACAGAAAAACATTTGTTCGGGGAATAATGTCACGCGTTACGTCAATAAACATCATTAACAATCGAAAAGCAGCACTTGCATGCGCGCTCCCGCGGCAGGGGGCACAAATTCTGTCCGGCGGAAGTCCAGCTGCCCGAACTCGCAGCTGTTTGGTGTGAAAAATAAACACAAATAGAAACATTCGAGTGCAAAGAGTAGAAATAAGTCGAGTAAACACAGTCTGCAGCGGAGTTTGGCTCTCAGCCGCTCGTCGGCGGGGAGCTAACAGGCTAGCAGGCTAACCGGCCAGCCTGTTTGGCTCTCAGCCGCTCGTCGGCGGGGAGCTAACTGGCTAGCAGGCTAACCGGCTAGCAGGCTAACCCGGCGCGCGTGCCCACTGACCCGTCAGGCCGAAGCACTCCTCCTTCCAGTACTTGGACTCGTAGATGCGGGTGCGGATGATCTTCTCCACCAGGTACTGCGGGTTGGTCCCGTGGATGCTGTTCGCGTCCTTCACCGTCCGGTTCGCCATCGCTCCTCACCGCTCCGGGACGACGGCAAGCTCGCGCCGTGACTGCACCGGAAGTAACACAAGCACGTCCGGGCCGCCTCGTGCACAACAAGAGCCTTACTGTAAAGGCAGTCAGATCAAATACATGTACATATGTATCCATGTTTATGCGTCTGATTTATCGTTTGTTGTTTTCTTTCAACAAATACAAACCGGAATGAACGGAAATACGTAAAAAAAACGGTATTTAAACTGAGACCTTCAGAATAAAGGCACGTCCTTAGATTCAAACCTCGTTTATGACGCCGATTGTGTTTTTCCTGTTTATGCTTCGACTCTGGTTGTTTACAGGGAGTAAAACTGCACAGTACCCAGGCTAGTACAAATACTCCTATTACTAATTACGAATACTACTATTGCTCACTGCTTTATCACATAATTCTGAGTATTTGTTTCCAAGTATCCACTATGAAAGTTCTACAGAAGAATTGTACTTTTCAAGAAGGTGTTTTTACGAATATTTTTTGACTGTAGTACTGTGAGTATTTTTACTCTCGTTGCCTCTAAAAGTTGCAGCTTTAGGTTCAGGAAACGGTTCCACTCCGCACCTGAAGGGGACGCGGATCACCGGAAAGGATTGCGGGGAAACAGGAAGCTGTAGGCCCATACGTCATTTTCGCGGGAAACCTCGTGTGTGTTTCCAGCGTGCAGAGTGACCGCGGAGCTGCAACATGAGGTACCAGAGCCGGCTGAGAGTCCGCAGAGTTTACCGGTGGAGAGGAGCGGCGGGCCGCCGCGACCGGAAGCTGCAGAGCTGCGACTACGAGTGAGCACGCGCGTCCTCCTGTAACTCTGGAATCTGGTGTAACGCAACGTAATCTCATGTAACGTAACGCAATCTCGTGTAATCCGCTGTAATGGCGGTGCGAAAAAGTGCACAAACAAGAAGGTTTCCTGCTAAAAGTGAAAGATAATCTCTGGAAACGTGTGTGTGTGTGTGTGTGTGTGTGTGTGTGTGTGTGTGTGTGTGTGTGCGTGCCAGCTCCCTGTCCATCAGCGTGGAGGGTCTCCCTCGGACCACCATCATCAACACGGGGCAGCACATCCTCATCGAGGGCGCCGACGAAGACGCTCCGTACGTGGGCAAAGTCCTGCGGATGTTCGGCGACGGTGAGTCCGTCTGGGGCGGGGCGGGGCCAGGCCCGGCCGCCGGCGCCACCGCCGGCGCCGCGTGCTGACCGAGCGGCCGTGTGGTTGCAGAGAGCGGCGGGCGGATGCAGGCAGTGGTGCAGTGGATGGTGCGGGCGTGGGAGGTGCCTCCGGCCAGGCTGAAGCTGCTGGGCAGGGAGCCCCACCCACAGGAAGTCTTTTACTACGGCGGCCGCTGCTGCCGGGACGAGATCAGCGTGGAGTCCATCCTCCGCCCGGTGAAGGTGCGGAACCGCCTGACGTAGGGGGCGGGGCCAGTCGGGACGAGACCAGTCGCAACGAGCTTGAAGACATGATTTCAGGCGGTCAGCAGTCGGTCTTTTATTGTGACGGGGCCTGCCGTGTGACTTCCTGTTGTGTTGTCCAGGTGCAGCACTTGGACGCCGCCGCGGCGTTCCCGGACCGGGACGATGACAACAAGGACACCCTGTACGCCAAGCTCTGCTGGGACTCCAAGACGTTCAGAGTGGCCGACCCCCCCGCAGGCTCCGCCCCTTCCCCTCCTCCTCCTCACCTTAAGCCCGCCCTCCCGCCCTCACCCCCCAGCTCTCCGCCGGCCGCCACCCCCACATCTGGGCGACCTTCCCGGCGCGCCCTGCCCACGCCGGACCCCGACGTCCTCCTCCGAGCCACGTCGGAGGACGCGAGGCGCCGCAGGATCACGGTGAGCACAGGAAAAGGCGCCGCCGGCGCCGAGGCGGAGTCGCTTCACTCCATCACCAAGCTGTCGGCCTCGAAGGGCCTCAGCGCCAGGCGGCGGGCGGCGGCGGCGAGGACGCCCGGAGTCCGCAAGAAACTGCAGCTGAGCGGTGAGTCGTGCGCGTTTGCCGGTCAGCCGGTTGGCGGCGCTGGAACGTCTCGCCGCTCCATCGCTGTGCTGATTGGACGCCGTTGTGTCTTCAGTCCCGGAGAAGGACGCGGCGATCGACGAGGACGTCCTGGACCGCCTGCTGGACGAGGACCTGCAGCTCGCTCGCCGCATATCCTCCTCCCCTCCCCCGGCTCCGCCGGCCACGCCCCTCGGAAAGGCCGCCGCCCACCTGAAGCCGTCGGCCATCGTTCTCGACAGACTGCCGCCGGAGGAGACGGAGCGCCGCCTGCAGGCGTCAGCGGACGAGCGCAGCAGGTACCGAAGGCGCCAGTGAGCTCGGCTCTTATTTTGAAGGTTTCTGCTGTAGAGTTAATGGCCTCCGATGGAGCGTTTTGGTAAATCAGCATGTGAGCTTTTATTTTGGTGGACTTCCTTTTAGGTCCGAGCCGGACGGAGACGAGTCTCCCACGCTGCCCGTCGCCGCCACGCCGAGGAGCTCGAAGAGGAAGTCGGCTCTGCTGGTGTCGTCTCGCATCAGGAAGCAGCTGTGAGTGCAGCCTGACCTTTGACCTCTGACCCCTGGGGGGAGTCAAGCGGGTTCATTCAAAATAAAAGCCCGAAGTAGCCCGTTGAACGTCAAGAGCGATGCAGAGTTTTAGCCTCGGAGCTGATAAGCGTCTTATTTTGGCGTCCACTCTGTGTAGTCATCCCATTTCTTTTTCTGTGCTTTTATTTTGATGGATTTGCCATGACGTAACTTCCTCTCGCCGTGTGTTTGGCCAGGAATCTCCTGGACAACCGGCAGGACGTCGACTCGGACGGCGCCGAGGACGAGGAGTTCGTCCCGAGCACGAAGGAGCTGCAGGTGAGCAGCGAGGACGAGGACGAAGAGGAGGCGGAGCTCCTGGACAGTGACGACGAGGTCACGGCGAAGAGGCAACGGCACGCCGCCGCCGCCGCCGCGACACCTCGGACGCCGCGCTCCAAGCACAGAAGTCACTCCTCCGCCAGAACGCCGCAGAAGACGCCCAGGAGGAAGGTCGGCGTCGCCGCCTGCGGACGGACCGCCTGGAGGCCGCCGCCCGCTCGTTTCTGACTCCGCCTCCTTCTGTCCCCGCAGACCGCGCCCAACACGCCACGGACGCCACGCCACGCCACGCCCAGTATCCCCAGCAGGTCACTGCCCGCCAGGAAGCCCGCCAACGTCCTGGAGGAGGCCAGAATCAGGCAGGTCCCCGTGATGTCACCGTGATGTCATCATGGCGTTCTGCTGCTGCTGCTACCTGTAGAGCAGCTGCGAACACCGCCAATGGCGGCCCGGCTGAGCGCCTCCCGCCGTCTCTGGTCCCGCAGGCTTCACGTGTCTTCGGTTCCTGAGTCGCTGCCCTGCAGGGAGGCGGAGTTTCAGGACGTCTACAGCTTCGTGGAGAGCAAGATCGTGGACGGGACGGGAGGGTGAGTGGCGGGCGGCGGGCGGCGCCCGTCTCCGGGACGCGGCGCCCGTCTCCGGGACGCGGCGTCCGTCCTCTCTGCTGACCGCGCTCCGCGTTGCGTTCAGGTGCATGTACATCTCGGGCGTGCCGGGGACGGGCAAGACGGCCACGGTGCACGAGGTGATGCGCTGCCTGCAGCACGCCGCCGCCGAGGACGAGATCCCGCCCTTCAGCTTCGTCGAGATCAACGGGATGAAGATGACGGACCCTCACCAGGCCTACGTGCAGATCCTGCAGGTTGGGGACTCGCTCGCGGCGGCAGCGCCGCCGGGACTTCCTGCGGCGTTTGGCGTTGGCCGCTGACGATGCGGTGAAACGTTGTTGCAGAAGCTGACGGGTCAGAAAGCGACGGCCGACCACGCCGCCGCGCTGCTGGAGAAACGCTTCGCGTGCGCGGCGCCCAGGAGGGAGACGACGGTGCTGCTGGTGGACGAGGTGAGAGCTGCCGCCGCCGCCGCCAACGCCGCCGCCGCCTGCAGACGTGAGGTCCGTCCTCCTGACCTCTGACCTCCTGCAGCTGGACCTGCTGTGGACCAGGAAGCAGAACGTCATGTACAACCTCTTTGATTGGCCGACGCGGCGCCACGCCCGCCTGGTGGTGCTCGCCATCGCCAACACCATGGACCTCCCCGAGAGGATCATGATCAACAGGGTGGCGAGCAGACTGGTGAGCGGCGCAACCGGTCTGTAGGACTACAAAGATGGCGGACAGGAAGTGGCCTCTTGATCTTTCGGCTTTAGAAACAAGCTTGCGTTGTCTCGTGTCGCCCGTCTCGCCCGCTCGATGGTGGCGTCCGTGTGCTGACTTGCGCCGCCGCCGCCGCCGCCGTGTGTGTTTCAGGGTCTGACCCGGATGTCGTTCCAGCCGTACGGCTTCAAGCAGCTGCAGCAGATCATCACGTCGCGCCTCAACAAGGTGAAGGCCTTCGAGGAGGACGCCCTGCAGCTGGTGTCCAGGAAGGTAACGCCCGCCGCCGGCACGCCGCCGCCGCCGCCGCACCCGCTCGCTTCTCACCGTCTCCGTCCTCCGGCAGGTGGCGGCGCTGTCCGGCGACGCCCGCCGCTGCTTGGACATCTGCCGGCGCGCCACGGAGATCTGCGAGCACTCGGCGGCCGACGCCTCCGCCACGGGATTGGTGGGAATGAGTCACGTGATGGAGGCGCTCAACGAGATGTTTTCCTCGGCCTACGTCGCCGCCATCAAGTAAGCCGCGTCCGTGGAGGGGGGCGGGTCTGTCTGCAGTGTGTCTGCGGCGTGACTGACGGCGGCGTGTCGGCAGGTGCGCGGCGGTGCAGGAGCAGCTCTTCCTGCGGGCGGTCCTGGCGGAGTTCCGGCGGCTGGGCCTGGAGGAGGCCACCTTCCAGCAGGTGAGGCGGCGGCGCCGGCGCCGGCCGGGTCCCGTGATCCCACCCCTCGTCCGATCGGCGGCTGACGCGACGCCTTCCCTGGGTGTGTCCTCGCAGGTGCTGGTGCAGCACCAGGCGCTGTGCCGCGTGGAGGGCCTGCCGCCCGTGGGCGTGTCCGAGGCGCTCGCCGTGTGCCAGCGGCTGGGCGCCTGCCGCCTGCTGCTGCTGGAGTCCAGCCGGCTCGGCGTCCTGCAGCGCGTGCGCCTCAACGTCAGCCAGGACGACGTGCTCTACGCCCTGAAGGCCGACTGACAGGCGCCCCGAGGCTCGTGTGTTTTACGGGGGACTTGGCGACGTCCTCGTCCGAGCGTTTCGGCTGCTTTTTTATCGTCAATCTGAAATAAAGGTTTTGATTAACTCTGCTCGGCTCGTTTCTGCTGCGCCGTCGCCGCCGCTCTGCTGAGGTCAAAGGTCAGCACGGAGCGACATCGTGATGCTGCGCGCTCTGTGTCTGTACACGTGTGTGTGAGAATCTGCGTCTGTCTGTGTGTGTGTGTGTGTGTGTGTGTCGCGCTCGGCTGCTCTGCTGAGCGCACCATCGGTTTCCTGCTTCAGTTGACGATGCGTTCAGGGTCGGTGTGGATGGCGGCGGCGTTGCTCTGCGGTGAGTTTGACATTCAAGCGTTTCAACGGAGACTTTTCTACAATTAATTCCTTCAAATATCTCAGTGGATGTTTTAGTCTTCAGTTTGTTTACATGCTGAGTCCGTGTTGTTGTTGTTGTTGATGCTTAATCTTCTCGGGACTTTTCAAACACCTTTCAGACGCTTGAAGTTCTGTCTTATTGTGAAAGTTCCTCCTTTGTGTCGCCTGTTTGTGACCGCTGACCGGTTGGAGTGGTGACTCCAGCCTGCAGGTGCATAAAGCTGCAGTTCTCAGTGTGTCCACTAGAGGCCGGCGGGTCAACGCTGCGACCCTGTTGCGTCGTCTGACCCAACGTCTGACTTGCTGCTTCTGATTGTCGTCCTGCAGCGTTGCAGCAACGTGTTTGTGGCTCCGCGGTGCAGGTGAGACGCGGGCGCGACGCCGTGCTGCGCTGCCCCCTGCTGGCCGTCCCCCCCAGCGGCCCGGTGACGGTCAGCTGGTACCGGACGGCGGCGACGGCGGGCCGCGGCCTCCGGCTGCTCCTGTCCCACCGGTTCGCCGCCGGCTTTCCGGTGAATTACGGAGCCGGCGCCGATCGGCGGAAAGTGTCGCTGACGCCGGACGGGTCGCTGCTGCTGCGGGACGCCGAGCCCAGCGACGAGGCGGTGTATTACTGCGGGCTGAGCCAGGGGGCGGAGCCACCGCGGGGCGCGTGGGGCGGCGAGTCCAGACCGGAAACGCCGCGAGCCGCTGAGTGACGCTCAATAAAGAAGATGAATCACTAAAACGGCTTCGTGACTTATTGTGTCTGAGATAACACAATGCTAACGGCACTGCTAATGTTGATGCTAATGGGACTGCTAATGTTGATGCTAATGGCACTGCTAATGTTGATGCTCATGTTAATGCTGCCACAGCATCAGAAGCTGTGGCAGGAAGTGGTCCAACAGGAGCTTCTGTGCGATGAGGGAAAAGTTAGAGACTCAAAGTCCCTAAAAGGTGCTTTATTGACAACAACAACAGAGAAGTTTGTGAAAACAAACATCAAAATACACAAAAACATTTTGCTGAAGTAAGACAAATTAATTAATAAACCATTTATTGTGAAACAAAGTGAGAGCGAGTCAATAAACACAAACACAGACGAGAACAACAACAAAACAGGACGTTTTGTTTTGATCGACGTGGTGACGGGAATGTTTTTATCTGAAGGAAACAAACAACACGTGTGTCAGTTTAATCCAACAGAAACCTTCAGGTGTGTGTGTGTTTGTGTGTGTGTGTGTGTGTGTGTGTCTGCAGCAGGTCCGACAGTTTGAATCAACGACACAGTTTCCTGTTTTTCTGTCTTCCTCCAACCGACGCGGCGCCGCTGCAGCTCAGACGCTCCTCAGGAGGCCGCCGGCGTTCCGCTCCAGCAGCTCCTCCTCCTCCTCCTCCTCCTCCTGTGACTCCTGCATCGGGAGGAGGAGCAGGAGGAGGAGGAGCGGCAGGCGGACAGCGCTGAGTTCATGTCAGGTGAGGACGAAGGAGGAGCGGCGTGGAGGAGCGCGAGTCAGCGGCCGGTCAAGCTTCGTGGACTGCCGTTCAACTGCAGAGGAAAACTCTTATTCTGAAAGGACCAATCAGCTGTTTGACTTCCTCCAGTTATTTCATCATCGTCCTTCTTCATGGAGATGTTGGTGACCTTCGTCTTCCTCTTGAGGTGAGACGAGCGCGTTTAACGACTGCTGTCATGTTTGTTTGTTGTGGACTGATCCTCAAGACTCTGTGTGTGTGTGTGTGTGTGTGTGTGTGTGTGTGTGTGTGTGTGTGTGTGTGTGTGTGTGTGTGTGTGTG
>JASSRZ010034613.1:0-15199 GCA_032164315.1 Malacoctenus gilli | reverse complement strand
CACACACACACACACACACACACACACACACACACACACACACACACACACACACACACACACACACACACACCGCACCCCCGCCACATCCCGCGGGACCTTGAGACGCTCGCAAACACGCCACAAAAACGGTTGCCACGGCAACCCTCCCACAGCAGTTAACACGGTTCGACTGTTCGCGCGAGCTCGCCGCGAGACCGGAGCTGCCGCCCCGTCGCTCCGACACTTCCTCCGTTTCGTCCCCGACAAAAAGAGTTTAGGTCACGAAGATTCGAGCAGAGCTCATTGACAGACGTGAGAGTGACTCGTTTCACTTGTTTATCAAACAAACATTTGAACCTTAATAAACTTTTTGTCACGTCATCAGAGCCCAAAAAGTGTTGAAATTTGTGTTTTGACGCAACTTCACAAGATAAATCTTAAACATTTGGACATCCTGTTCTTTTGCCTCGTTCGATCGATTCATATTTGACAACTGAGCTCAGATGCTCATCCCACAAATGCAGCTTATTCAGGAGGCAGCAGTCATGAGGGGAATAAACAGCAAATAGGCCTACAAAAGCTCGTTGCTTATTGGTATTCTTGCAGAAAAAAAGTGCACAAAAAACACGATAATTGGTGTTTTTTTGACTTTCTTAGTTTCTTCACCTGGAATCTGTGCAGCTCAGTTTTTGAGGCAGGTCATCTCGTCACTGAAGGGTCGGTGGTTCGAATCCCACTTCTTCTTCTGTAGACACGCCTCCAGGGGCACCTGTTGCACGTTTAGCTTCCCACCATGAGTGTGAATGAAAAATCCCTCTCATAAAGCACCCTGAGACTTAGAAAAGTCTGTCAGATATCAAATAACAAACATATTTTTCATCTGAATGAACTCTTGCTGGGGGAAAAGAGGACGAGAATGTTGAGTTTTTACTTCCCTCGTATCCGTTTCACTGTTAATCTCTCATGTCAACAGGGTTTTTTTTTTTAAACCTACATCAGACTCTGATAATCAGCCAAAGATGCTGAATGTGTTGTTGCTCAGAAATGGATCCTGTCCGATATAAACCTGATGTTCACTCCCGGCTTCCCACCGTTGTTCCCCCTCCTGTCGCAGCCAATCTCCTCCAAAACGGGACGAATCTCCTGTTAATACGGTCGAGTTGCAGCAGCTTCTTCTTCTTCTTCTTCTTCTTCTTCTTCTTCTTCTTCTTCTTCTTCTTCTTCTTCTTCTTCTTCTTCTTCTCGACCTGCTTCAGTCCCTCCTTTCTGTAGCCAGCCGTCCGCTCTGCTTCTCTTCTTCTCTCCTCGGCTTCTTGGCTCGCTGCAGTCGCTCGTTATGTTCTGTAAGACGATGTCGATCCAAAAAGCTTCTGATGTTCGACTCCGATCTGAAATCAGCGCTCATAAAAGTTTTGTTTGTTTTGGGTTTCTTTTCAAGCCCTCTGCAGTAAAAAGATGCAACCCAATAAAAAGTCAAGTGTATTTTATCTTGAAAATGTATTCATTTACTTACTTGTGTCTGCAGGGAGAACATGCAAACTGCACAGAAAAGGCACCACCGAGGTTCAAACCCGAGACCACTGCACTGAGAGCGGCAACCAGTGCACATCCCAGAACCATCACGCCGCCAATTGCTGCTGACACCAAACTGGTCTGGGGTCAGTTCGAGCACCGCATGGGTGCGAAGCCAACAGCCCGACAGGATTTTGATTTTCTTGCTGCAGTTTTTTGGGAATTTCAGGAGTCAAACAGATGTTTGTCCTCAGCCGCATGTCACCTGAAATGAACCCGGCTCCTCTCTCTGACCCAGTTTGGCTCCGTGCTGCCTCAGTTTGATGCGCCAGAACATCACAGCGTTACACAATATTTCAAACACCGTTACGCTTCTTTTTTGGGGGGGGTGAATCATACTTGGATCGCCAGTTTTTCCCGATCACCAGTTTGTCGGTAATTCCGAGGCACTTCGAGACTTCCGGCTGAGATTCTCGGGCCTTCGCGTCTGGGCTCGGTCTCGGTCCCCCCCCCGCCCCCCCGTCGGTCTCGCTCCCTGCAGTAAATGCTGCCAGCTGTCCCGTAAAGCGGCGTCACGGGCAGGAAAGCTGCCGCCGCTGATCCGATCCAGACTGATGAGGGAATGGATTCAAGGTGAGTGACGTCAGGGGGGAAGCATTTCGACGGGCTCGTCCAAGAAAAGTTGACATTTTTAAAGCTTGTTGAAAGCCGACGGAGGGGGCGAGGGAGGGGGAAAAAAACGGGTCTTTGTTTCGGAGGAACAACAGAAAAATATTTATGTACTCCAGCTTTGATTAGTCTCGACAGAAAAAGACTGTGGAAAATAAGATGTCACCAGCTGGAGTCCGTAACGACTTATTAACGACAACAGCAACACAAAACGTGGTTTCAGGTAAGTGTCGGACTGATTTTTACAAGATTTGCACTGATTGGGGGTCAAACCATCGCTGCCAGCACGAAAAACCCCAAACGGTTCCTTTGGGTCTCTTTTAAGCCGCCTGATATACTGCGAATACTGCTTTTTCCAGCCTCTCATTCGCAAAAAGAAGAAGGAAGAGGTGGTGAGTTCATGTGTTCAACATTTCCCCCCCAATAAATTTTACGGATGTTGTAATTACAGAGCGAGGCGGCCGGTGCGGACGCGGAGGCCGGCGGTCAGCGGGCAGGAATTTTTGAAGAACTGCGAGCAGCTGAGCGGCGTCCGCGTCCGCCTGCACCGAAAATAAACAAAAGCCCCGACTTTCACTGTTTCCACCGGCCGCGACAATGAGCCTCTTTTTTCCTTTCGGGCTGAAACATCATCCTTCGTCCCGCAGCAGGTCGTCGCCAACGCCTCCGGATGGAAAGTCGCGATTGGCTGCCCCAAACGCTCGCGATGTGACATCTTCACCTCAGTTGCAGAAAAGTCGCAGTCAGCAGCGACTTGGCACATCAGGATCCGACGCCTCCTCTGACTGCAGCTGTGATTGGGGCTCTCGCGGTATTTGTCCAAACGGTGTTGCCGTACTTGCTTTTTCCATGATGGCGGATGACAAATTGGGGAAATTATTCAAATCGAACAGCGGAAGTGATCAAAACGATACGAGCTTTCACGTCTTGGCGAGAGGATTTCAGAAAGTCGCCATTTTTAGGGGATAAAAGTCACCAAGTTGGACTGGTTTCTCTTTGTCAATTCAACAGGCGACATCCTTGTTTATGGCAACAAAAGAAACCCCAAACAACCATTAAATTCCGGTCATATGAAAAGGTTTCAGTGTTGAAAAGCGAAATCAACAATTTAAAAACCAAAAATACTCCAAACTAAAAAAGGATTCTTCAACTTTATTATATTTCAGGAAGCGCAAACTAACTCTTTACATGGTTTGCATTGTTTACACACATTTTTTTCCTGATTTAAGTTCAAAGCACATGAAGAAAGACAATAATCACTTGAAGTTATTCTGCCAATAGAGGAAGCAGAGAACACACAGTGACAGTCTTGAAGGTCGCGCTCACTTTCGGTAACACAGGAAGTTCCTCCTCTCCGCACAGTCTCTGATCTCCACGCCGGTCGTGTTGGCCTTGGACAGGACGCCGCAGCGTTCCAGGTCGACGGGGCACTCGGGCAGGCCGTCGTAGCGCAAGTCGGCCTCGTTTATCCACAGCCAGCGACCAGCGAGGAAGCGCAGGCTGACCCACACCTGCAGGCAAGGACGAGAGGAAGATTTCAGGTGAATCGAATCAAACTGCAGCCCGTCCGACTGTGACCACTCTGACAAACCAGCATTTCAGAGAGTTTACAGTCATATCAAGTGAGTAAGATTTAAAGTTTCCAGTTAAAAATACTGTGGGGCTCTTGATATGAGACATAATAACCAAATAAGTAACTATTTTCCTGCTTGTTTCAAGGTCAGTTTGTCTCTTTTCAAGTCCAAATTTAGAGAACAAGCCGCGTTGTATTTGAAGTAAGCAAAATAGAACTAGAAATAAAAGAAATAGACCTAAAATAAGCAGGATAATGGTGAGTTAAGGTGATTATGTCTTATTTTGAAGTGTATGACATTTTAACTGAAAATAAATCATATCGAGTGGGCAGGATTTAGTTTTTTGAAAAATATGAATATTTTAATGTCACCAAATTACTTATTTTGCATGTTTTTACACTGTGGGAAGGAATCCAGTCAAGAACATGCAAGTGAAGCACAATAAGGCCCCAACGAGGAGTAATCGGTCGGTATCAAGCATAAAAACCCTTCAGGCCCGTGTCTTCGTCCCATCAAGTGTCCCTTCAAACCGAACAGATCTCATGTCGACGTCCCCTGCGTCGAACCCACCTCCTCCGTCTCGGCCTCGCTGACCCTGATCATCACGTACTCCTGGTCGTCACCGGGCTGCACGCTGAGGAGCTCGTAGCGGTTGTTGCTGTTGTCGGGTGAGGTGAGGTTTCGGCAGTGGTCCAGCGCCTCCTCCCACGTCTTGTTCTCCTTCACCACCACCACGTTGTCCACCATGCAGACGAAGGGGAAGCGGAGGGCGCAGTCCTGAGCGTACATGTCCTTCTCGGTGGACGAGATGGAGACGCAATTGCCGTCGTTGTTTGGCTCGCCGTTGCCCCAGTTGGTGTAGTCCGAGTAGCTTTTGCTCCATCTCCAGGTTTCGTCTGAAGAAATGAGGCATCATTAGGAAAAGACATGAGAAATCCTTGGAGTTTTTATCGTTTCATGGAGGTTTTCTTTCAAATGACAGTCTGTGGATTCTTGCACGATGGTTGTTTGAGCCTGTCACTCTGATAGCAGCAGATTTTAAGACGACACAAACTTCAAAAAACTCAATTTTACCAAGTAGATTTTACATAAACATGAAATCACAATTGAAATAAGATGCATCACATCAACGGTGAGTATTTTATAAGTCTGTCAGATTTCAAGAGTGAACGTTCTACTGTTTTGACGGCACATTTTTTTTGCTTATTTGAAGCAGCTGATTCAATGAAAGAAGTAAAAATTGACTCTTGAAATCAGCCTGAAAAATGCAAGAAAAGTGCCCATTTCTTTGGTTTGTGTCTCATTTGAAGTGTGATAAGCTCATTTTGAATTAAAAAATGTGGAATTGACTTCGTAAGATTCGTTTTCTTTGCAGGGCCGCGACTGGAAACCCCCTCAAACGCTGCGTTGCCACATCTGGCAAAAACATCTGGCCACGACGGATGTGATCAATGAGGGAGCCACGCGATCGATGCGATTCAGACCCACGAAAGAGCAGTTTGGGACCGCGGTTTTTTGTCATTTACCTTCCTTGTGCAGTCCGATCCAAACCGGGAACCTCTTACCACCGATGGACTGCAGACTGGAGTTGAGCGGGAAGGTTGCCAGATCATCGTAGTTGCTCCTGCAGTACTCCCGCGCCTCCGACCACGACTTCGTCAGGGGTATGAACGTGTACTCATAGTGGTTCTGTTTCTCGTCGTGGCAGAAGAAGAAGTATCGTCCCTCACAGCTGCTGCCATAAAACCTTTAAAGTACAAAATATATGAACAAAAACTGAAAATTTAGCCAGTCTGTCACTGAGTAATTCTTTATTTGTTGTGTCTGCAAGCTTGTGCCAAAACAAGCATTTCTGGCCATGAGGTTCTCCCGCTGTTCGCATCACTTGTGGCTGATTGACATTTGGTTTTGAATAATTTATTCACTAATTCATCGGCTCTATGAGCTGGCAGAGGGAGCTCAGCGTCTCCATCCTCGAATAAACACATGCAAACCGATCAGAGCGTCATTGGAGAGCGCACGCTGCTCGATCAACAGCATGCAAACGCCGGAGACTCCAAAAAAAAGCAAACGCAAAACTCACGCGGGGTGTAAAATAAGCAGTCCGGCGAGAATTTGTTTGTACTGCAGATATCTACAGTACTGAATGCTTTGTCACTGTGAAGAAACCCCACGAACAAAGTGTTGATTGTTGCCATGACGCCGCCGCCGCTGCCGCCGAGCAGGTTGGAGGTCGCGTTCAGCACAAAACACAGAAGCTTGAGTTGGAGTTTTCCTTTACCGTTTTGCCGAGTAGAGAACGAAGGCGCACGCCTCGCTGTCGTGCGGCTCATGTTTGGCCCAGCCGTCAAAAAAGTGGAAGTCTCCGTTGGACCAAGCCCAGGTGCTCGCGGGAGTTCTGTAGAGGCCGATCCAGGTGTAATACGTGGATGTGTAAATGAGATCTTTGTCGGAGCTCTTGTAGATGGTGGCCAGGTCATGGTAGTACCTGGTGACGAGAGAGAGAGAGAGGAAAGTAAACAGCTGAAACAGCACATCGGTCCGTTTCCCCTCAGGAACAATTTCCAACATGGTGGAAAAAAAATTTGAGGCTATTTCAGGTGATTGTGGCGCGAGAGAGACGCTGGATCATTGTGTGCCTGGTTCTTCTACTTTAAATCGAATCCAATTCTTGCTAATACAGCACCAAAACTATAAAGTTTAAGAGTAACTGGCGTGAAATCAAAAGTTACTAGATCAGTGGGGATTAAAGTGAAGATATAACTGCTGCCTACTGGTGATGTTCCCCACTTAAGCACGAGGTCGATCCTCTGACGCGATGGTTCTGATGAATGCGTTCAGCTCAACTGTTGTTTTAATGTGTTTTTTCTCGAAGGTTTGAGACCCTCAACACATTTGGACAGAGTTCCAAAATCAGACTCATACCAACGAAATCTCCACAGCTGCAACGGTGATAATCAGCCTGGAGGGCAGGAATTTCTTTTCCAGTGTGGGAGGGGAACGTGAGACACGTTTGCCCGATCAAGCAACACGTTTTGATCCACAGTTTTTTCACTCCCTCCGTAGAAAAATCCCACCCGTAACTCACCTTCGACTTATTCGTGACTGAAAAATTGCCTCCTGAATGACCGGGAGGATGTGAGATCTCCAGACTGATGCTGGTGATGGGAAAGCTTACCGCCTGCAGAAGGACTGGGCTTCAGCCCAGGTGTAGTGAGACTGGATGTGGCGGTAACTTCTTGACACCACTGATCCCAGTCCAGACACTTTGCCGCTGCTGCTCAGGAAGACGCTGAGGACGAAGAGTCCGTACAGACAGGTCTTCATCGCCGTCGTCGTCGGCAGGAACTCGGAGGGCTTCGAACCTCGCCGTAAAGCAACACCTGCGCCCGGCGGCGGAGAGAGAAACGCAGGGCGGCTCCCTGTCGGGTTCATCAGCTGGTTTCTTTCCTCTGGAACAAAGGACGCGATCGGTGACGCTCGATCAGCCTCCAGAATCCGCTCCTCGTCTTCCGACTGAAGGTCCAACGTACGAGCGCCATCATTTGAATAGAAGACACTCACACTTAAGTCAACAAACCGCTGCCTGTTGTCACGTCTCCAGACGGCATTTGACTGCTTTCAAATGAAGACATTTACATGCACAATATCATATATTTGCAGCAAATAGATTCCCAGGAGACACGCGAAACTGCGTTGCTGCATTGTCGTAGGAGTATGAAGGTACTGATATTTTGTGACCAGGAGGTTGAAGGTTCGAGTCCCAAGAAGATCAAGAAAAATCAAAGAAAGAGAGAAAGGTACAAACAAAAGAGGTCTTTGCTCTCTAAGTTTGTGAAAGGAATCGGTAACCGAAGGGTTCCTGGTTCGAATCCCTGGACTGGCAAGAGAGTGAGGTGGGGAGAGCGAGGGGTCCCCCGTCACACTGGTCCTTAACTGCAAGACTTCTCCAAGTATGTGTCGTAACAGTTACCTAAGACTACGACGTTTTTACTTTCGTCTCGGGAAACCATTTACCCAAATAAAGTAATTAAATGTGGAGGAAAACGTCCCTGCTGAAAGGACCAAGAGAGTGAAACAACCCGAGAGTGCTGCTGTCACTCAGAGATGCGTCCTGAAGACGGTACATCACCAGTCCAAGTGTCGAAATGAAGCACTGAGCAGCAGAAGGCCTTGGGACCACCGTCTGGTTCAACCCAACGGCGCCCCCATCTGGCTTTTACGTGTCCTACAACCACCCCACACACATAATGAATCATCGCAGGTACTGATATAAATCCTGCGTAAACAGGGTTTTTTAAGGGATGTAAAACCAGAAAGAGAAACTCTCCTGAATCGCACAAGATGCCCGTGAGCGGGGTCGATACAGTGAAGCTGTAATAAACATTGTTAATGCTGAGAAACAATGAAACAACAGCAAAAAGTCTTTTAAGAAAGGTAACGGAAAACATTCGTCCTGAACATTATCAGTTTGTTCAATATTTATTGCATGTTTACATGAGTGAGAGGTTAGAAACAATCTCAACTGAAGGTTTAAAGTACACACAAAAAAAGGTTACAAGTGAATAAAGTGTTAATTCAGCAGGAAAACTTGGTTGACGTCCTGCAGTTTGGCAAGAATGATTTAAAATGTTGCTGTTAAGACGGGTTGGAAAGTACAAAATGAGATAGCAGTCGGTCAGTCATAAAATGATTCTCCACCTTTCGACCGTTAACATTTAAAGATCCAAAAACAGAGAAAAGAAGAATTTAAAACGAGCTGACGAATGTGATGCGACCTCACCGAGCTCACTTCCTGTAACACAGGAAGTTCCTGGTCTCCGTGCAGGCTTTGGTCTCCACATTGTCCTTGTTGTCCCGGGACAAGACGCCGCAGTGCCGCCAGTCGTCGGGGCACGAAGGCAGGTCAGCGTGCGACACGGCGGCGCCGTCCACCCACAGCCAGACCCCGGCCAGGAAACGCAGGCCAACCCAGACCTGCGAGGGAGAAACGCGGTCAACGAACCTCGGCGAAAACCGCCAGGAAACATCCAGATCATTCAGTTAAAGGCATTAAAAGAAAATTAAAATTGTCTAAACACTTTGCTTCAATTTCTTAATGATTGACATCATCAAAAAAAAATCTTAAATTACTGAAAAAAGTGTCAATTTTTTGTACTACGGTAGAGAATATTGATATAAATATACATTTATAAACAGAGATTAAGACATTTTAATGAATGAGTTGAGACGCCACTTCCTGCAGTTTGCTTGTCGCCTGATTTGAACATCATTTTGGAGTTTTTGTTGCTGTGTTGAACTTTGGCTTTTTGTTAAATTTTCTTTAATAATCCACTTTATCACCTGTGTCAGGTGGTCCACAAAGTCTGTGGAGCTCCTTGAGTTTGAGTGGGTCATTGTTCTGTGATGCGCAATCTTCGTTTACCCTTCTTCTAAATAATTCTGTTGAGGACGTCTCGTCCACGCTGCATTCAAACGCCTCATAGTTCGTGCTCTTTCTCAGTGACTGTGAGCCCACCTCCTCCGTTTCGGCGCTCCTGGCCTTGGCCATCATGTAGTGGTGGTCCTCCCCGGGCTGCACGCTGACCAGGTCGTACACCGGCCGGCCGCCGGCGGTCGAGTTGAGGGCTCGGCAGTACTGCAGCGCCTCCTCCCACGTCTTCTTCTCCTTCACCAGGAGCACGTTGTCGCCGACGCAGACGAAGGGCAGCCGGTGGGAGCAGTCCTGGCGATACATGTGCTTGGTGCTGGACCAGATGGAGACGCACCTGGCGACCGCACTGGTGGACTGCGCCGGAGCCCAGTGACTGAACTGAGACGAGCCAGCGCTCCACTTCCACGTTTCGCCTGGATCACAGAAGCAGGATTCAAAAAAGGTTCCCAGTGCGAGAACATTGTTGGCAGATCATCCCCAGTTCCTGGTTTTGCTGCATTTCCAGGAGTTTGCTTTAAAGTCTGTCTGTTAACTTAAGAAGTTTAACTGATGGAAAATGACACTCTGCCTCTATTTATTGCTTTTTTTTCGTCTTTTATCTCAACGTGACAATTTCTAATCTCATTGCTTTGTTACTTCTTACCGTCTTCACTGTGGAGTCCGATCCAGGCGGAAAAGTTTACGGCACTGATGTTTTTCAGGGATGTGTCATTTGCGAAGCTAGATAACACTTCTTGTCTGGACTGACAGTGTATTTGGGCCTCCAGCCATGTCACTGGAACAGGCAGGAAATAATGTCGTGGATCATCTGGATTGCTGGAGGAACAGAAGAAGAAATGGTACGCTTCGCAGTTGGTGCCGTGGACCCTGTGAACACAAATATGAGAAAAGTCAGGGCTTCGTTGAATTCTCATCGCCACGTTTTCTCTGATTCCTCGGCACTCTTTGGCACAACAAACTAAAAGCACACGGAGAGCGCAAACCTCCGTCAAGTGGCCACAGAGTGTTAGAAAAAAAAACACCATCGAAGTGACTTCTATTCTTCATTTTGGATCAGAGAAGGAGTGGATGATCGAATCCATCAGTCGTTCCTTGTACAGGGGCAATAAAGCTTCACTTACTTCAGGGAGGGGTAACTGACGTAGGTACATTTGTCCTGAATGTCCGGCTCGTTTGTGGCCAATCGAGGAGGCGAGGAGTTGCTGGAGTAAGTCAAAGCCAATGGTTCCTGTTCCACCCCGTTAGTCTTTGTGAACAGGTTGATCCAGGCGTTGTACCGGCTCACCTGCAGCTCGTCCAACTCTGACCACTTGGAGAAAATAGCCAGGTCGGTGTGGTGACTGCAGAAACAAAGGAAAACACCAACAGAAAATGGAAAAGTTCAGCTTTAACATCTCGAGTTTGAGCTTCAGCACCGTTTCTTTCATATCCGGTTCACTTGAAACTCTGAAGTAAGTCAGCGCTTCAACACTAAACAAATAAACCTCTGGAGACTTGCTGTCAGGTTTGTAACTTCCAAGTGTGGAGATTCGTTTGTTGCTACGCTTATTTGTGTGAAAAGAAACTCAGAAGTTCTCGACGGATTGGGAACAAACTTGCAGGAAGCGTCAGGGGGGAAACAAGGAAGAACTGATCCAACTTTGGCTGACGTTCGCTCATCAAGCGATCAGAAATGATGAAAAAAAATCATATCTGTGGCCTCACCTCCTGCAGAAGCGCTGCGCTTCGGTCCAAGTATAGTGACGAGTGTAGTGCTTGTAAGATTTCTTCACCACTGAATTCTGTTGGGACGTGACGCTGCCGCTCATGACGAAGAGGAGGAGGGAGAGTCCGGACAGGCCGCTCTTCAACGTCGCCATCTTCACCATCTACCCGTTTGACAATAAAGTCTAAAATTCAGATCATTTTTGCATTATTGTGACGCAAAAGAGCTTTAAAGTATTCTATGCTCCTTCAAACATCTGATGAAAATGATCAGATGTTGCTCCTAACTACTAATTCAATTTGATTTAAAACTAAGTCATTCACATTGGTCCTTTGTAAAAGGCATCATACAAAACAGATGCAGCCAAGATTGAAGATAGTAAATCGTGAGATGAGACAAACTTACCACATACGTTCAAGTGTTTGGTTGGATTTTAAGCGTCCTCAGGCTGATTTTTATCTTTTGCCTGCAAAGACTTTAGTGATGTGTGATGCTGGTCCTCAAAAATAAGTCTCCAAAGCCCGACTGCGCTTTATATTCCCCCAAAACATTTGAATAAATAATCAACTAAAACTAGCAACTGTCTGGATGGGAAACTTCCCTCTCAGAAAACAATTTGAATGATGGCAAATGGAAAAGAAGGTTTTTACATATTTCATTAGGAAAAAATAAGTTTATTTAACAAAGACGCTCAGTAAACAGGATGGAAATGGCAGCAAAACCTCCTAAACTATAATAACAGTGTAATGTGTAGTTTTCAGATGCTGGGTCTGAAAAAAACCAACCAAAACAAGGAGTTTGCGTGTGAAAAAGCTTGCTTTTTTGCAGACGATGCTGGATTGTTGTTTAATATTGGGGGAGTAAATTTAGCACACTTTAACATGTATCATTTTATTCTACCCTCAAGTTTTAATTTAGCCATATTTTGGGTCGAATCTGTGTATTTAAACAGGTTTCAGACACAGACTCGAATCCCAGTCCGCTTTCAAGCACTGGAGCGGCCGCTGATGATTTGTGGGCGGGGCCTAAGAAGACACCGCACGTGAGACCCACCGGCGTGGACTTCAAAACAGGAAACAGCTGAGCGGAGTGCGTGAATCTTCACGGAGACGTGCCCCAAGGGCGTCTGAGTGGCACGTGTGGCGCAAATAAAGCGGGACCCTCCGCGTTGGCTGAAACGCTGCGCAGAGGTGAAGGGCAGCGCCGTCTCCCCCCCGCCCTGCTGCTGTTTCAGTCCCTTTCTCGCCCCCATTGCCCTCTAAAAGGGGCTTTCAGTGTAAACACAATGAACAGGTTGTACATATTGTGCCACTCCCGGATTGTGCCAATGCGGGGCGCAGGCTGGTTTCGGGCTCTCCTGCAACTTTGCGCCACCACTCCGTTTGCACGGTCCTGCAGTCCGTGCGTCTCCGTAATGGAGCGGTCAGCGGTGAACCCCTTGTCCGGGTCGGCCGCGGGTTACGACGGGGCAGCGGGACGCCCCGCGCTGGGGAATCGTTAGTCAAAAAAAAAAAAAGTCGTCCAAAGTTCACAGGGCGTTCAGGAACACTGGAGCCGCCGCGAGGGAGCGAAATCCGTCACTGTCGGTCCTCCTGCAGCGGCGACACCGCCACGAACCCGCGGAGACGATGTTCGCCTACGTTTTGTTCAGCGTTTTGGCGCTTTTGCCCGTGGTGCTGTACTTGCGGAACCCCTTCTTCCTCCCGGACCTGCGTTACGCAATCACCGCGCTCCGCGTCGGGCTGCGCCTGCACAAGATCACCAAGAACTTTCGCAGCATTCTGGACTGCTTCCTGGACAAAGTGTCGAAGCATCCCCACAAGGAGTTCATCGTGTTCGAGGACCGCTGCTTCACGTACAGCCAGGCGGACAGGGAGAGCAACAAGGTGGCCAGAGCCCTGTCCGCCTACGTGGAGAAGGGGGACACCGTGGCTCTGTTCCTCGGGAACGAGCCCAACTTCGTCTGGCTGTGGCTGGCGGCCGCCAAGCTGGGCTGCGTGGCGGCTCTGCTCAACCACAACATCAGGTCCAAGTCGCTGCTGCACTGCTTCTCCTGCTGCGACGCCAAAGTCCTGGTGGCCGGAGCGGGTGAGCGTCCACTTTCCCTTTTGACGCGCACGCCGCTGCGCACTGTTTTGCGTCCCCTGCCGCTTTTCCAGGCCTCAAATTCTCACATGCATCGAGTAGATTACACAAAGCTGCAGGACTTTCCACTATCAGGAGGTTGCAACACTTGACACGTGTTGTTCAATAAACAAGCAGCTCTGTAATCTCTTTTTCTGATATTCTAATCTTGCATATTGTCAGTTTTTCTGCCCTCTCTGCAAAAAAAGTGTCATCAAGGTCACTTTAACCTCTTTATTTTCCTTTTTACAACTCATTACACTTCTGCAAGACAGGAGCTGTGTGTTCATGTTCTATGTTAAATGTGTTCCTGACTTTTGAAGCTCAGTCTGAAGGTCAACCAGCTTCAAACTGTTGCTTCTTTTGGCTAAGATACAACCTTAACAATCTTTTATTCCCCTCGCGGTGGGATTGAAAGCGTGGATCCGCTCTGAGTGACCTCTGACCCGGCCACCGTTCATGTTAAACATTGTCCAAAAAAACTACAGGAGTGCTGCAATAAAAGGAGTTGAGCCAACGCGCTGCGGGGATTTAGATTTAGAGTTGAAAAGAGTCTGCTTGATGTTGACGGAGGGATTTTTGAAGAGGGTACTGTAAACTTGAATTAAGTGGGTCATCTTCCAAGCCCGGGTTTGACCGTTCGACCCTTTGGCCTGACTCGCCTCCTCGCGTCTCTCCTCGTCAGACCTGCAGGGAGCGGTGGAGGAGGTGCTGCCCTCCTTGCAGGAACAGGGAATCCTGGTGTTCATCCTGCGCGAGCGCTGCGACGCGGTCGGCTTGGAGAGTCTCTGCGATAAGATCCAGGAGGCCTCCGACGAGCCTCTGTCGCCACAGCTGAGGGCGGGCCTGACCATCAAGAGCCCGGCGCTCTACATCTACACCTCGGGAACCACCGGTACCCGCCGACCCGCCCGCGCCGCACACCGCCTCGCTGGAGCGCGACGGCTGGTTCGCTCCGCTCAGACTCCTGTCGCTGGCTTGTGCTGCAGGTTTGCCCAAGGCGGCGGTGATCAACCACGAGAGGATATGGATGGCGTCCTTCCTCCAGTCCATGGCGGGCATCCTCTCCGACGACGTGATCTACCTTTACCTGCCGCTCTATCACTCCTCCGGG
The DNA here is from genome assembly GCA_032164315.1 of Malacoctenus gilli. Lineage (NCBI taxonomy): Eukaryota > Metazoa > Chordata > Actinopteri > Blenniiformes > Labrisomidae > Malacoctenus > Malacoctenus gilli. The sequence continues at coordinate 1,085 of JASSRZ010034613.1, read as the reverse complement.
TTTCTGATGGGACTCTGTGGCTCCATCAACCTAGGTGACGTATGAAAAAAAGGAAAACAAACCCCAATCGAAAGCCCGAGCGCGTCCGACTGATAACAGAGTTTATTGAAGGTCGAATTCACAACTATTTGACCTCAAGTAACTGCTACAGTTTACTGTGGATCGCAGAGACTCTGATTTCACATCATGATGTTTGCAGCGCGTCTTCCAGACGGTTTCCACTGATTTTATGTGGGGTTTTTTTAGGCAACACTGTTGTTTTGAGACGCAAGTTCTCTGCCTCCAACTTCTGGGACGACTGCAGAAAGTACAACGTGACAGTCATCCAGTACATCGGAGAGATCATGCGCTACCTCTGCAACACACCGAAGGTAAACACCAGTGCGAAGGAGTTTGTCTTGGCACCGTTTGTTTTCATCACAGTTAACCACCTCCGTCTCTCGCCGGCTTCAGAGGGACAACGACAGGCATCACAAGGTGCGGGTGGCGCTGGGGAACGGCATCAGGACGGACACCTGGGAGGACTTCCTGAAGCGCTTCGGCAACATTCACATCTGCGAATGCTACGGGGCGACGGAGGGAAACATCGGCTTCGTCAACTACGTCGGAAAGATCGGAGCCATCGGCAGGGTGCATTTTCTCACCAAAGTAAGAGGATGGTAGCGCCAATAGTGACGTCCTCACCAAGCAGGAAATGGGCTTTGTTCTCAGCACAGATGAAAAATAAGGAAAAAAAGTCTGAGTAAAACAAAAAAACACTCATTGTCGTACATAAATTAAGCCTGTAGGTGGAGCATGTGCACTAAATTTAGCCGATTTAACATTAATGATGACAGATGAGGAAGTAGATGTTCTCCATATTGGCTCTAAAACCAGCAAAACAGAAAAATTTATACAGTTTTCACATATTTTGTGAACGCATCAATTGACTGATGCAACATAATGTCAGCAATTATCTTGTTTTTTATTTGAAATGATTTGCTTTTGTTTCAAAAAGTGTCCTTTTGTTTCTCCGAGTGTTCGGGGCCTAAACGTGGTTGTTTGTCGATGGGTTTGCTCAATTGTTTAGATTTTCACTGGTGTGT
>JASSRZ010034612.1:0-15200 GCA_032164315.1 Malacoctenus gilli | reverse complement strand
GGGGGGGGGGGGGGGGGGTTGTGGTGGTGATGGGGTGTGTATGTGTGGTGGGGCTCCTATTTTCTCTCTGTTCCTTTGTGCCCCCCCCCTCTTCCTTCTCTCCACCACCGGAGAACTTTGAAATAATTTGCGTCTCGTGGGTTTTTTTTCCTTTCTTTCTTTCTTTCTTTTTTTTTTTACACATTCTAATTTCCAACTAAATGGGACATCTGTTTGAGAAAGGGAAGATTTGCCACGGTTGCCAAGGCAACTATCACTCAGAGAAAACGAGGGGGAGGAGAGAGGGGTGAGGGGGAAGAAGGAAAGGGGGGGTTCAAAAAAAAAAACGCAAAAAGTCCAACAGCTTTTATGGACAGAATTAGACTTTGGTGGAATATTATCCCTGCAAGAAAAACAGCAGAGCCCCCCCCCCCTCTCACTCTGTCTCTCTCTCTCCTCTCCTCCCATCCTTCTTTGTGTCATCCTCCCTCTTGTGGCATTTTTTTTTCATCATCCCTCTTTCCCCTCCCATCTCTCTTCTGTCTGTCTGTCTCTCTTTTATCGGGACTTTTTTCCCTCACTCACGCCCTCATACCCCCCTCCCAATTTTTTCCCCTTCCTGCCCCCCCCCCTCGCTGCAGCATCATCACAAATACCGGTGTGAAATCTGCCTCCAATTAGAGGCCTAAACCCCTTCCCTCACCCCCCCCCTTCTCTCCTGTCCAGCCACCCACCACCCATGTCAGCTTTTCCCCACTGTCTGAAGCGTCTCATCCGCCACACTGTAGAAGCAGCCCACCCCGCACTCTCTGGTAATTGGTCATTATTTAGAACAGGAAAGGGGAGGGTGGGGGGGAACAAATATGCTTCCCCCAGCGCTTCTAAACACAAGTTAAACGGCTCTTCGTTGTGCTTACTGTAAAGAATGGAGGTGTTTTTATTTTTTTGGGGGGGGGGGCATCTTAGTTGGAGTGGTGTAAAATGTCACATGCTGTGCGCTGTACTCGAAGAGACAAAGGCGGGGGAGGGACACCATATTTGGGGGTCTTGATGGAGGCCTGTTTGAACGCAGGTGCCTGCCGGATGTTTGGGGAAGCAGGTGCGCGCACGTGTGTGTGTGTGTGTGTGTGTGTGTGTGTGTATGTGTGTGTGTGTGTGTGTGTGTGTGTGTGTGTGTGCTCGTGATTTTAAATAGAAGCAGAGCGACGGTCGGTTTCTGTAAATAGCAAAAGAGAAACAAATTTCTCTCTTATTGCCTCCGATGTTGTTTGAAATAATAGAGGGAAGAAAAAATCGATCTGCGAACCGCGGCGCCGACAATCCCGCCAGTGGCGGGGCGTATCTCGCCAAACGCTCTCTGACAGGTTTTTTTTTGCGTCTCTCCACCCACCCCATGCACAAAAGAAAAGAAAAAACAGTTAGAGTCTGATTGGAAGAAAAACGTGGTTAAAAAATGGTGGCAGAAGTCGAAACTGCAAGCCGACGGAACCGCAGCCTTTTACCAAACAGCACTGGTGTGAATCGGTGGAGTTCTACTTCAAGTTTCAGCTTTTTTATGAAGAACACTTTGCGTCAATACTGTTTTTGGAAGATTTTTATGGTTCAGAGGGGATGGGGGGTCAGGGGTCACATTGGTTCAAGGCCAGGGTGACGGCTCCGATTGGAAGCATAGATGGATGGATGGATGGATGGATGGATGGATGGATGGACTGATGTTTACAGTGGAGGAAAGAAAGGGATGTGCAACTCTTTCTGTCACCTTGTTCTCTCAGTCATGATCCAAACGTCAGGAGTGCAGACCAGCAGGCGATGGGGAGGCTGGGTTGGGGAGGGGGGGCTGTGGTGTATATGGGTGGTTAAAGCTGGAAAAACCTTCACCCTGGGCATCGCGCTGTCACACAGTTCGAACTGCTGCTCACTTGTGGCACTTTTGCCCCCTAAAAGAATACCTCACACATGAGTGGGCTGGCTGGGACCGTCCACAGAAAAATCCACACGAGCGAGTCGACCGGCAGTTGTCGCCACGGTTACGTGGACACCAAGTGATGGCACATTTGAGCACATTTTACATTTATTCCTTCTTATGTTCTACCAGAACTCTGTCAAACGTCGAAAGCGCCGATACTGAGGTGAAAGTGTCGCATATCACGAGCAATAATCAACACGAATTCTACCGACGTCCAACCAAAACAAGTGTCGCTGCATTTATTTGCCTTTTTCCAAAACACAACACAAGCGCGCAGCCTGGAATGGGACCCACTCTGTCGTGTGTGGCATTCGAGGCGTCTCCGTTGTGACACTGCAACTTGCCCACCTGCTCTGCGACACACGCACACGCAGCTTCCACCTGCCATCCCGTAGGGGAGGGGAGGGGAGGGGGGGGGCTTACGCAGCGCCGAAACCATGTGCTCTGATCCGGCTCGTCCTCGTCCCCCTGCACATCCAGCACACGCTCGCAGCCTCCGCAGAGACCCCCGTGCTCATCCCCGCTCGCTGGGTCTGTTTGTCCGCCCATCTGCCCGTCTCCAGAAAAAAAATCACTCCTCTTCTCCGCTCTCTCGTGCTCACACACACACACACGCTCACACACACACCTCCTAAATAGGGAAACTTCATCTATGTATTTATTTTTAGTCTCTCTTTTTTCTTTTTCCCCTCTTTTCTTCCACTTCTTCTTTTACACACTCCACTTCGGGCCGATTAGCGCGTCGTTAGCGTCTTCCTCCCCGCCGCCGCCGCTCCCCCGCACCCCCCCCGTGAGAGCCGTCTCCGGCGGGAGCTCATTATCGCCGGGCATGAAGTTGACTGTCAGGGTCTCGGCTGATTTGTCACATCCCAGCCCCCCCCCCCCCCCAACCCTCCAACCGCCGCCGCTCCTGCCACCAAGCCCAACAGAGTCGAGTGTTGCGTTGCGTCTGTGGGTTGGTGGAGGTAAAAAAAAAAAAACACGGTGGGGGGGGGTGGGGGTGGGGGGTGGAGGGATCGTCTACAACCACGTGCTCTGGGGAGCATCACAAAGTATTTTACCGCGGGGCCGCGCGCTAGTTACCGCCCCCCCCCTTTTCTCTGTCAGTAACTTGTGTCACGTGGCACCATCGGTGGCGCTTCCCTACGTCGGCATTCATCACGTCGCCGGCGTCATTTTCTTTTACAGTGATTCCGCGCAAGGTTTTGTTTTATGGCCCCGGCGCGAGTTTCATCAACTCAACGAGATGCGCTTTGAAAAAAACAAGGGGGGGGCTCGGAGACGGCGGAGATTTATGAGTCAAACAGACGTTTCGCAGCTTGTTGGCTTCATCAGCGCGCGCATCAATTCATCCAGGAGCCCTCATAAACAGTTTTGCTCGAGCACTCCGCGGCAGCGTCGCGAGCGTTTGCCCACCTCGCGCATTATCGTAAGGCTGTTGGAAAGGTTGGTGCCGCGCCAGGAGGAATGGGGGGACGGCGGCGCTCCGATCCGCGCCATCCTTTCGTGCCTTGAAGCACTCGAACGTGAGATAGAGAGATCCAGCGGATGAAAGAAGGAGCAAACGGATGACAAAGTGGTTTGAAGTTTTGGCGATGTCTATCGCTTGCCGTCGTAGGAAGGTTCTTCTTCTGCCCTGGAATCTGTTTTTTCCTTGGGTTTTAAAGCTCCAATTAAAACCCAATTGCATTCATAGGATATAAAGCGAAATTTTGATACTCATAGAAAGGTCAGGTCCAGTTTGGCGTACGTGTTTGACACTCCTGATTTAAAGCGTTAGTTGTCTGGATGCTTTCGCACATATACAACGTCGTTTCAAGTTCCCTGACACGGTGAACAAGGTGCGAAAAACTTTCAACCCTTTGTTTGATTCGTGAACCGTTTTTTGCTGCGTTCAAACCCGTGCATCTTTATTTCACGTTTCAGACAAGAGTGCGCAAAGTTCCGCGGCCAGAGAGACGACACAAAGAGAACGCGGCAGTCTGGATGACGCGTGTGAAACGACACATGGGGGAAAGAAACCTTGAATCTCAGAGTTTTTGTTGGCTGATGCGCGTTCGATGCAAAGCCCCCCCTCCCTCAAGGATGACTGCTTATCAATAGGAAATCAACAGAAAGCGGGGTCCCCGTTGGGCTGAATGGCGGCAGCCGCGGAGCTTGGCGCCAATCGGTCTTCTTCTCGGGACGACTGGAGTCACTTTGGCTCTCCTGACGTCAGGTTTGATTGGAGGAGAGAGAAAAAAAAAGCGGCTGATGAGAGAAAGAGAGAGCGAGAGAGAATGAGAGATGGATCATGGGGCGGGGGGGGGGCATGCAAGAACAAGGGAGGGGGGGCAGAATCGCGTGTTCATCCGCAGCTAATCCTGCGCTCTGATTCTGTCGCCTCTGCGGGTCCAGCGACGTCGCGCTCTCTTCTCCCCGCTCGGCGCCTCCCGCCTCGCTTCATCTTTGTTCGCCGTCACCGACATATCTCCTTTTCATTTCCGCCCCCCCACACCCCCCCACCCCTCTTGTCTATCCATCCTTCCTTATCCCTCTGTCCTGGGTTTCCTTCTTTTCTTCTTCTGCAACACACACACACACACTTACACTCACACCATCTCCATCTCTCCAAGACTGCAGACACTCTTTTATTAAACACGGGAGACGTCAGGGAGACTGAGACCTGCCAGGTGTGTGTGTCTGTGTGCGTGCGTGCGTGCGTGCGTGCGTGCGTGCGTGCGTGCGTGCGTGCGTGTGTGCGTGCGTGCCTCTGTGTGTGCGTGTGTGTGTGTTTGTGTGTTTGTGTGTTTGTGCGTGTGACTGACGTCTACCGAGGGTGGATCATTTCAGCATTTCAGCAAACAAGCTGATTCTACTGTGTCGTGAAAGAGTGGAGACACAAAAGGATGGATGCACAGCGCGCATGGTTGGAATGGTTGGATGCTGTGCAGGATGGAGGAACGGGTGTATTATTTATAGGGTGGGTTTATGGACGGATGGATGACGGGCAGCAATAAATTGATGGATCTACCGAATAGATGGATGAGTGATGGATGGATGAAGCGTGGACCAATGTACGGTCGGTGTGTCTGGCTGGTAGAGTGGTGGCGGCGGGCGGAGGAAGACCGCTGCCGGTTCCAGCACTCCCTGGAATCTGTTGCCGGAGTAGGACGGCGGAATATTCAGGCAAACCCCCCCCCCCCCCGAACGCGAGGCCCCTCCGAGGGGCCCTCGAGGACGACTCCGGTTTCGGTCCGACCGCGTGTCGCCGCCGACTCAGCGGATCACGTGGCCCTCGTCTTTTAATCCACGGATTGTCTGAATGCTGAAGGTGGATTTCTCATGTAATAAATCCAACCCCCTCCCCTCCCGCTCTCCCACCCCCTCAAGCTTTGAAACGCTCCCCGACAAAGCCGCGTCCGCGCCGCTCGCTGTGTTACGTGATGCAAGAAGATGCAAAGATGGCTCCCGCGCCGCGCGGCACCTGTCCGCGTTTTTTTTTTTTTTTTTTAATGCCGAGAGGATTCGCAATCTCTCCTGCCACGGTGCCTGCAAAGGAGCTCTCTAAACAGATCAGAATGCATTATTCAGGTATGAACAGATGATGTGTACAAAGAGAAGGAAAAAAAAAAAACAGGAGGATTTCTGCAGTAATATGCATGAAAGCGAGCCGTGTGAACAGGTGCTCGTCTCCGCCGCAGGAAGACGTCTCGCTCACGGAGAAAAGGAGACATATAAATGGAGGGAAATGATCCTTCACTGTCGTCTTCAGTAATGGACAAGGAGGTTATTGTGGCACCAGTTTTTGGGGATACTATGGACTTGTGGCCGTGTGTAGAGATTTTCTTGTGAACACTCAACAGGCCTCATCCGTCCTCCTGAAATTGGAAACGCGCGTCGTGCGCCTCCATCCACCCGTGTTCGAGTTTTCTTAGAAAAGCTCGTCGGCGATTTTTAGCACATCTCAGTATTCTTACTGTTGATATATTTGGAATTCCTTCAACGAAGGGCTTTGTTTTCCTGACTTCCTCTTCCTTTTTTTGTTAGCATTGCTCAATATTTTGTCATTTCGTTCATTGGGGAACTTTTGTGCAGTTTGTACTTGAAAATGTTCAGTGTCAACTTTTTCTACTGCATTTAAATAGTGTTAGAAGCACTAACTCATGTCCTTGTCTCTTGAAACATGACCTGGCAACACACGCCTGTGTGATCGAAGGTGAAATGGCACAGAGGTAACCGCTGTCATTTTTTGGTTGAATCAGCGAAACAATAGGGTGTAAAACCACTGAATTGATCATGTGTAGATGTTTGCCCCTGTGATGCGTTTGGGTGACATTTGAACCAATCAAAAACTTGCGCTCACATATTCGCAGGTGAGGTTGATCAACATTGAGACATTCAACATTGAGACGGTTGGATTCGGTTCCCCGCATCATAACTGTGTGTGCGTGCGTACGTGCATGTGTGCGGGCATGTGTGCGTGTGTGTGCGCAAGTGTGTGCGTACTGACAAGTGTGAAAACTGAATGAGCAGCGAGAGATGCGGTGAGGACACATACGCGCGTGTGCGCATGAGCTCGGAACCAGGAAACACTCCTTCGTACCAATTCTTAGTGTCCTCTCACTGTATCTTTGATGAATCCCAGTCGTGTGTGTGTGTGTGTGTGTGTGTGTGTGTGTGTGCGCGCGCGCGCGCGTGTGTCAGATGGACAGATGTCCATACTCTCTGTCCCACAGATGGGCTCTGTGATGCCACAGTGTCCTTGTCCAGGATTCACAGGATGCTTGGACACACACAGGCAAAGGAAACCCAACTGGGCCCCACTGCTGAGTGTCTGCATGCGCCTGCGCATATGTGTGTGTGCGTGTGTGTGTGCGTGTGTGTGTTTGTGTGTGTGTGTCTGGCTTGTGCGCATCGCTGGAGAGGAGGCCGCATCTCAACACTGCATGTGTGGATCAGAGCTCCGACAATCTTCCTCATCCTTTCTGCCGCTTTCGGCAGAGACCCCCGCTGCTCCCACCGCTCACCTGCAATTACACCATTACACAGATCTCTCTCTCTCTCTCTCTCTCTCTCTCTCTCTCTCTCTCTCTCTCTCTCACACACACACACACACACAATCACACACACACGAAGCATAGAGCTAAGTCAGTAAAAGGAGTGTGTGTGAAGAATATCCCGTGCATCCAAGATTGGCGTCTGCTTGCTTGTTCTGCTTGTCATATGCATGTAAACGCGTGTATGTGTGTGATGGGATGTGCTGTGAGTTACATAAGTCATGCTGAGGGCCAACATGTCTCCAATCTGCCTTTTTTTTCTTGCACTGTGATGTGTGTGTGGAGGGGGGGTTAAGACCCAGTGAGCGTTCGCCAGACAGGTGAAACCAAGGCCACAAGAAGGGCAGATTAAAGGGAGCGGCCATCAGCCATCCGATCGTGTCCTTTAAGGATAAAATAGTAGGGTTTTTTTTTTTAAATAACCAATTATTCCAACTCCAAAAAAAATCACAATTCCATTTTATCAACATCTGTTGTGCACTGTATCAGTATTGCCTCTGGTCAACGGGATAAACCGTCGAATTCTCACTCGTCATGTCTTTTATTACCGCTTTGAGTCATAGAAAAAGTGAAGTGAATCAGATGAGCATGAATTCTCATTAGCTATTATGAATAATTTGCTAAACAATGTATTTGGGGCACCATGATGTGTTTTTTCTTTCCCTTCTGTTTCGTCCGTTCGAAGCATTCCGATAACTCGGCGGCAGATTGTGTTTCACCTCCGCGACTCGACATTACATCACACGCGACCTGGCGGCGAACGGCCGAGAAGCCGGAGGCACAGACATCAACGAAGACAAACACAGAGAGAAACACACGACGCCACGCATGTGTTCACACTCATGGACAGTCTGGAGGAAAAGGCTACTACGACTGTTACTGCCAATAAGTCACAGAGAAGCAGCGCCTTTTTTGGGCATTCAAGGTCAAAGAAGTATTAGTGCAAACATCATCTTAAAGACACAATCAGGGCATACAAGCAAAAGGCAACTCACTCAACAGAACAAAAAACAAAAAAAAACCCAACAAGGAAAAGTGTTTGTAAGTAAGGTGGAAGGGTTTGGACAGGAGTTTTCAACTCATGTCAGGCTGGTGTCCCGCTTTTTTTTTTTTCAACTCGTGTTTGGCTTCACTCTAAAGTTTCGGCAAAACGCAGGAAGAGAGAAACAGAGAGAGAGAGAGACAGAGAGAGAGAGACAGAGAAAAAGTCACTACATTGAATTAGGGGCACTCTGAGAGAAACAGTTTAAGACGTAACAGACGTATTATCCCAGTTTACGACCTCGTCGGTAACGTTTTAGGCAGGAGATGAAAAAAATGACTGGAGGAACAGGGGACGTGTGTGTGTGTGTGTGTGTGTGTGTGTGTGTGTGTGTGTGTGTGTGTGTGTGTGTGTGTGTGTGTGTGTGTGTTTGTGTCGCGCGCACACACACACCAGTGAGTGCGTCCCGCTGCTGCAGGCGAGTCTCTGTCACAGCTCTAATCCCCCTTATTGTCACAGTCACATGTACGCTGCCTTCCAGCATGGTCTTCCGTCTTCCCCCTCCCCTCCCTCTGCTCCTCCTCCCCTCTTTTTTTCCCCCTTCATCCTTCATCTCTCGCCTTGCACCTTTATCTGTTAACACTTCCAATTACTCTCCCCCCCCCTCCCACCCTTCCCCTCTCTCTCTTTCCCCTCCTTCTCCATTCGTTCTGTTTCTCTCTCGCTCTCTCTGTTCCCGCTGTGAGGATCAGCCCACTCGGGCGGTCCAATCTTTGTGTGCATGTGTGCGTGCGTGTGCACGCGCCAGCCCACGATTGAACATCAAAGTCGGTCCGCGAAAATCAAACAGCGCATGTCTGCAGTGGTTTTGGAGCCGTCGTCGCCGCCCCCCCAAGAAATAATTAAATTGAAGAACTGTCTCTTCGCAACATATGAAACAACTTGTTCCCTTCTCCGCGTCCCTCCGACTCGGCGCCCCGCTGTGCGCTGAGTGGGCAGACCGCGTCTGACTGTCGCGCGCTCGCCGCCGAACGCCTCAAAAAGCTCTCTGTGCACATTTTCGTGCCGACTAATGCGAGGCGCTTGTTCTTGTATCGCCGGCTCTGCTGCCGTGTCTATTGAGTTACAACTGTCAAATTAGGGTGGAAAAAAAACCTTAGCTGCTAATCCCATTGTGAAGGGGAGGTGGGTGGGGGGTGGAGGGGGTTTTAGGGGTGGGTGGGGGTTGGCGTGGGTGCTGCAGCTTTGCGCGTATCAGTTCTTACTGTTCTGGATCTCCCGCTGAGAAAAGTGTGAACTTCTTGATGCCTCATATTTATGTGAAGTTTTATTTTGGAGTTGGTGACTTTGCTGTGAGTCATCCTCCTCTGGCGTCATGGGGTGTGTGTGTGTGTGGGGGGGGGGTGTCAAGGCACAGTCGCCTTGGCACCATCAAAGCCACATTGTTTCCGTCCAATGTCAAGGAGCTCAGTTAAAGACTGCTGCTTGACAGATCGCAGACTACAAGTGAGGGAGATAGCACAAACTACAGGGGAGGGAGAGCACAGACTGCAGGGGAAAGAGCCTAGACAATGAGAGAGAGCACAGACTACGAGAGAGAGAGTGATAGCACAGACTACAGGAGAGAGAGACAGAGAAAGAGACAGAGACAGAGAGAGACCACTGTCTACTGAAAAGAGACAGAGTGCAGACTACAGGAAAGAAGAAAAGGTGAAGTCTTCAGTAAAGAGACACCACATACTCAAGAAAAAAAGAGAGCACAGACTACAGGTGGGTCTGCACACATAAGGAGAGAGGGAAGACACAGACTACAAGTGAAAGCAGAGTTCGATGAACGACATGCTTGTGCAGGTTAACTCACTCAGTGGAAAAGTTGAGGGCGACTTTGGTCAGGTTCATCCCTAAGCTTTATCAACTAGAAAAGCTTAAGACAAGTCTTAAATCACAGAAGCTGTTGCTGGTGCTTTCAAAGTAAAGTGCACAAAAACTCTGTGGAGGCACTGCATCCTCCTGATGTCACGACCGCTGTCCGTGGTGCTGAAACTGATCCCACTGAGACGTTTCTCACCTGCTGAATGCTTTTGCCCAGGGGGGATGGGGGTGGGGGTGGAGGTGGAGGGGGGTTTAGCACTGACCTCTAGTGGGAGGAGTGGGTGAGAAAGTCCCCCCCCCCCCCCGCAAAACGCCCCCCCCTCCTTCTCCTCACCTTTTGCGAGAACATTTGGGGGGATGAGGAGCATCCTCACAGCCCACCCTCTGTGGATCCTGCTGTATTGTGGGCATCTATTGTCACATGCATTAACATCATGGAGTTCAAACGACGTTGTCAGGACCAAAAGGTTTTTTGGCCCCATTTTTTTTTTAAGAACTTGGATTAGAGTTGAAAAAACAATAAGCTCTTGTGCTGCGCTGTTTTGGTTAAAGTTCAGGAAAATGCATGAGCCACGCATCAGTGAGCTTCATGGGCCTGATGCTGTTGAAAGCGTGTGTGCTTATGTGTGTGTGTGCGTGCGCAGGACCGCCGCGCTCACACAGCCTTCCTCCTGGGCTGTTAATGGGGTCGTTAAGTCATGAGCACTTAATTAAATCCAGCGGAGGTGATCACGGTCGGGTGTTTTTAACCACGCTGATACATGTAGCGATTAGCAGGGGGGGCCTGTGTTAAACACCCAAGGCGAAGCTTGTTACAGTTAATCCAAATCGCTCTTCCTTTCTTTTTTCCTTCTCGAACAAAACTTAACCGCTTTTTTTTTCTCAACCACTTTTTTTTGTGGCGTCTTGCTTATCAGTTTGCAGCGCCAACCGATCTTTGCAGGCCTGCGTTTGATGTCCAAGATTTGATTGATTTTTCTCTCTTTTGCCGTCGAAGGGAAACGTAATTATTAAAGGTGCAGTATGTTAAATTGAGGTAATGCCACTTTCTGGGCCATTAGGCGGTAGTGGCGAGCAAATACTGAGCCCCCAGTTTGTGAACACAAAGACAGACCCCTGTTCTCAGTCCTCTTTTGTTTTGCTTACTTTTGCTTTCAAATAAACACAACATACATCTTTTATTTTCCTTTCCGACTTGCACGTTCAGCGCCTGAATTCCAAACAAACACCACGAATATTGAACAGCAGGTGGCCGCTGTTGATTCCGAACAAACACTCCTTTAACAGAGGGAGGTTAGGGACTATTTTCAGTGGTGCATCTTTTTTTTTTCTTTCCTGACAATTCATTCACCAGCCATTCATGTGATCTGTGATAGGGAGATGCCTCATACAAATGCTTGCTCATATAGCTGGTGGAACTTGCATGGCAGTCATGTCTTGTCAGAAGGGAAAATAAACGAAAAACCAACAAGTTTGGATGCAGGAATATTCTCGGCTCTCAGATTCAGCTTCTGCTTGACGGGCCCATTTTGGCGCCTGCTCGCAAAGTATTCGAGTTGGATTCTCCGGGCTCTGGTCTCCCTCTGACCCATCTCCAAACCTTCCCCGCCGCTCCGCCACCGTAACCTCGGGATGCCTCCACTGCCGATGCGCTTTTTTTCCCCCCTCCTTCAGAAATTCCCTCTCAACGCAGACGGCCCGGATCGCGGAGAGAGGCAGGCTGCTCTCCTGGCAAGCAGGTCGCTTCCCCTCGCTAACGAGGCTAGCGAAGGGGGGTGGGGGGGTGGGGAGTGATATGTCAGGAAGCGGCAGGGAGAAGAAGGAGGAGGAGGGGAGGGGGGGGTTGGGCAGAGAGATATGATGAGATGAAGAGGAGACGAGAGGGAAGAGTGGAGGCAGGCGCTGGGAACCTCACAGCCGTGAGCCGAGCCAGTCAATGATTCATGGACTTAGTCCAGTGATAGCAGCAGGCCCCTGTTTGCGAGACATGCAAATACACGCACGCACGCGCGCACGCACACACGCACGCGCGCACGCACGTACGCACTCTGTGGGGACATACCATTGACTTCCACGGACCCTATCAAACATCCTTATGATCGAGCACATAAGGTACTCTCCAAGTCTCCACTAAACTTCGCTAAGCCTGATTGAACGACCTTTTACCCATCATGCCCCGTGTGCTGTTTTATCACCTGCAAGCAAGCCTTCTATCGCCACATGCTGGTGCCCAACCAAAGTGAGGCTGTTGCCACTCAAAGGTGCTTCTCAATTATTAAAACTGAACGACGTCTATAAGGACGCAACAAAGGACGACAGTGTATAGAACCCAGCAACATGACCTCATAAGTAAATGTACAGTGCTATGCAATGATTTAAGTCCCTGCAGTTGGAGGGAGAATTACACCTGTTGCGATATCTGGTGGTCCAGCATCTCAGGAAGTCGGAGCTTTTTCGAACGGGATTGTATTCATGTTTTTTTTTTTTAAACCTTAGTTAAAATCAATTTCTTGTGCATTTTGTCTGATTAGATTTCCTTCAGAATCACATATTTTTCACATTTAAAATTGTTTTTTTTTTACCAACATATTAATTTACAAAAATAAATTTCGCCTACAGTTTTAAAATGTTGATATCAAAGGTACTTTTATGATTGAATACAATTAGATTAAATGAATACAAATTTAAACATGAATAAGTAAAGGTGATTCACTTGAGTGAGGGTTGAGTGAGGTTAAATAAAGGTTAGGGAATTCCAATCCGTAATCGGCTCCAACAAATGAATGAAGCTGGACGCTAACGGGTTAATGTGGTGCCCAGTCACGCCAACCTCAACCAGGATTGCGACCGACCTCGTCGCAAACCTCGGCGGGATTAACCCTGCTCTGACTTTGAAATACAGTCACGGAAAAACTTTTTTATTCTCATCATATCTATTTTCAAGTCGGCTGATGAAGTTGTGTCAGTAGATTGCGCTCACACACAAAAACACACACAAAAGCACCCTTTGCCTCAATAAGGGTTGATGTGTCTTCAGAAGACCTCCAGTTATGTCATTTTACATCCACCCAGTTGTCTGCCGGTGATCTGATTCATTCAAAATAATCCGATTACTCCCAGTTATATCATTTTTGTCATGCATGCGAACGAGCCGACTCGCACAAGTCTATGACTCGCTGTGTGATCCGGTTTGGGTCCCAGCAAAGGCATCAAAACATCCTCCCCTCACATACACGCGCATGCACGCACGCACGCATGCACGCACACACACACATACACACACACACACACTTACACACACACACAAACACGGATGTACACACACACATACACAAATAAGCACACACATACATACACAGAGACACACGTTCATACACACATGCGCACACTCAGCAATTTATGAACAATAAAGCAGGTTAGGTGCGTCGGTGGTGGAAGTCATCGCCTGCAATCACACACACACTTGCACACACGCACGCCCGCATGCACACACACAAAGCACTTAGAATGCTTTGCTTAGCTCTGCCTTGCGTGTGTGTGTTTGTGTGTCCAAACCTTAACTACACTTTAGATCAAGTGTTCAAGTTTGACTCCTTCTCTTGTCCTTAAGTGAGGTGTGTGTGTGTGTGTGTGTGTCTGTGTCTGTGTGTGTCTGTGTGTGTGTGGAGAATGAAAGGAACGGTTGTTGGTTTTTTTTTCCGTGCATGCCTTGGGGGGACCGACTTCTCTCGCGCAAACATCTGTTTTCTTTTCCTGGAGTCTTTTATTTGTGAGTAACACCCATAACAAAACGGCAGCCTGGCACATTAACACAATCTTTAATATGCGCCACGCTCAGCCCACCCTACACACACACACACGCACACACACACACACACACACACACACACACACACACACACACACACACACACACACACACACACACACACACAGCCCTCCCCATCCCTGAAGTTAGCACAAATCACTTGTACCATTGTAATCCCTCACCTGATGAAGAACATCCAATGGAATTACATGCACTCATTTTGCGGCGGCGCGTCTCGCTCGACGAAGGCGCCGCGGTCAACTCCTATGCGGGGAGAGATAATCTCTCTTTTAAAGCAACGGTGACGGAAACACCCACAGTCGGCGCGGACATGTTTTTTTTGAGAAAAATTGGTTGTTGCTGCTGCCGCTGGCACCACGGACAGCCGCGAGAGAGGCCCGCTGCAAAGCGAGATACAGCGCGTCTGAAAGAGAGCGACGCCTTCTTGCTCGGATGGTGATTGATGGTACCGAATTAGAACGGGCTGCGGCAGCTTTTCACGAAGGGATGCTGTAATCCTCGGGTTGACAAAAAATGATCGACTCGAGCGGCAGTGTTTTTTTAAGGGGGGGGTGGGTACCGGCTGGCAGGCTTGTTTGAGCTAACGGTCTCTCCTTTTCTTCCTTTAAATTTTCAGCGAAAAAACTTTGTTTGGAGTTTTTCTTCCGGCAGTTCATGCCAGGAAAAATTGACAATGGAGGCCGAGCGTTGTAGATCATTTGTCGAATTAACTCTGAACGCTTCGTGCTTTGTTAAGGGTAATAGCAAACAAACGCACTTCAAGTTCTCGTTTATTGTTTATCTCGTTTTATAGTTTGTCTTAACAAAAGATTATGATGCTCAATCAATGAACGACAAGACAGGAAGTAGCATAGTTTGGCCCCGCCTTGCTGTGTCCTACCCAGTTGATGCCCCCCCCCCTTTGTTTCACACTGTGTTCATGAATCTTCCTCTTTGCTCATCTCTGTCCTCCGCAGCTTTCACTTGACTCCCCTTTCGTGCTTGTTATTGGGGGAATTTACTTCGCTCTCTCCCTTACCCCACTCCTCCCCCTCTTATGCCTCGCCCCCATCCTCAGTGTTGGTACCCGCGGAATCAAGAGCATCAATCGCCACGCCGCACTCGTTCCAACTTTAATTGAGACGTCCATGTTATGACGGACATGAATATTACATTGGCCGCTCCCATTAATATGCTAAGGCCGCTCTAAATGTTTTAATATTCACCGCATAAATTATTGAGACTGTGTCGGTGGGCAGCGTTTCGGGATCGCCCCCCGTCGCAAATGTTTTTCGTCTCCGATGCTCCGGGAGCGACGGGGGTTTTAATTTCGGGGGCCGAAAATAGGGCCACGATTTCCCGTGAGGCGCCCGCCACGCACCCACGCCTGGCCCCCGGCCCCGGCCCTGGGCCAGGCCCCCCCCCCCATGGTGTCGCTGACCTCTGGGTCCCACTCCGTTTTGGCTCCCTCCCTTAATTAAAGAAGAAGAAGAAGAAGAAGAAGAAGAAGAAGAAGAAGAAGAAGAAGAAGAAGAAGAAGAAGAAGAAGAAGAA